>LPNX010795563.1:262561-321385 GCA_001517045.1 Pseudotsuga menziesii
CATATGTGTGTGTGTTTTTGTTTAAATTTTTTGAATTAATTTAAATTTTATATTTATAAGTTCATAAAAATTATTATAGTCAATTATAAATGGTGTAGTCTAAATATTCCAAGTTTTCAATTTTTTGTGAGCATATTTGTTATGTGATTGAATGAACAAATGGATAAAAATCTTAGACACATATATATTAGCAATGAATATTGCATAATTTGAGTGCAATGGGGGTATTTGAGGGTGCTGAATTCAAAACACAATTTAAACACTTTCAAATTTGGATTTCACCACAATAAGGTTCAAAACTTAGAATAAATAAACTGCTCCATTATAAATAAATAAAATAACTTTATAATATTTTATTAAAGTAGATTTCAATGAATGTTCAAAATTATTATCAATTAAAAAACTAAAATATATATTACTATAAAAATAGCAATTTAAAAATAAAAATTTAAAAAATTTGTTGATCTTTGCTTTTCTAAGACAATCAGTCAGTCTCTGTTTTGAAGTCAACTTGGCCTTGGAATCTCTTGGTATCATAGCCTCTAACACACCGAGTATTTATTAATTGTTAAAGACTTTAAATTGTTATTTTTGAAATTTTGACCAAGTGAGGTCAAAATAAATGTAAAAGAATTATTAATTATTGTCGTTCAGGATTACGAACCCTTGTAACATAGGGTCTGGGGTTACCAACTTACTACTAACCTTGCAGAAAATCAACTTTAATAGAGTACAGAAAGGAAATATGAAGAAATTCTTGACTCACCCGATTACCGACGGTTGATCCAAGCTTGATCTTCTTCTGCTCTGCTTCTCTCCAAAGCTTCCAGGGATGCACCTCCTTCACCTCTAAAGAGCAAATTCTCCAAGTACAATCTTATACATGTATATATGAGATGTTAGATAAACAATATATCTAGTGCATAATCGAAGATATTCATCAACCATGATACATGAAAGAGACTCAACACAATGTTGGAAGAATAATTCTCTTTATTAACAATCAGTGAATGAGATAAGAGTACAACCTAGCTTCTGAGACAATGACTCCTCTGCAACCAAAGGACTCTGAGTTCTGCTGCTCCAAGACTTCTGAAGACATACCACTAGCATAACTTTGCTCTCCAAACTTGATTTGTTAATGCCCTCCCCAAGGCCTCTATTTATACTTTGGAAAATAGAGTGGTTTCAAAGGTTGAGGAGGTTGAAACAGTTAGGATAGTTAATGATTAGGACCCAACTAATCTCCATTAATCATGATTTATATTTTTTAATGTCGAATCAAGATGTACGTGACTATTGATATAGGCAACCCACGTATGACACGCGAGTTTCTTAAAGAAAACTCGCGTATGCTGATGTATGCGGGTTGCAATGGAGATAGGCGTGTATAGTACGCAAGTTGTCAATGGGAATAGTCGCGTACGTATGCGAGTTGCAATGAGGATAGTCGCGTACGCCATTTAACACTTAGAAAAATTATATGGCAAGCTGGTTCAAGGGTAAATGCATCCCATGTCATGCCCATCTATAGTGTTTTGGCAAACTTCAATCCTAAGATGTCCTTTTGTGTACCAACATAAGGAATGTCGGCACTCGGATGAAGAAGTGCCATTTGGGTTGATAACAGATGCCCCCTAATGTGTGAGGTCAGAGGGAAACGATGGCCGAAATACATTATAATCACTATCTTGGAGAACTCAGAAGTCCAATGGAGCAGAGGTAGTACCTGAAACAAATACATAATAATGTCATATACAAAGTCATATCTGAGGATGCTATGTTCAATATACTGGAACACTAGATACTTTACAATATTTGAGTACATCATATAATATGGGTACAAGACCACATATATTACAAAGGTGGATCGAAGCCACAACATACAATAATGATGAGTCTTCAAAGATCTGGAAGCTGTGTAAGTGACCACAACATAATCTTGCGCAACTTAGTCCATAGATATGAAACTAAGGTCTTCATAAAAAATCCCAAAGAACCAGTACAATCCAAGCCACATGAATAGATGTTATTGAAGCCGAACATGGATATGATTCAACAGATTGTCAACCAATAGGTGATAATTGACAATTGAAGCAAAGGAATTCACAAAAAATGAAAGTGAATCCCGAGGTACGATCATCAAATCTATAGGTCTTCGTCGTCAGGAAGTGCTGATGTGGAGCCATACTGTGATGAGGAAGGCAATAGATCCTCCAATGGATCACAAGAGTGACTAGGAACTGGGTAAAAGAAGGGAGACACAAGTAATAACATGTAAGACAGTGATGGAATCAGGATATAGATCAGATACAGGGTTAAGTCCTTGAACATTGAGCACGACACAAAGATGACCCAAGGCAGCTTTTAACTTTACAGATAGTACAACAAGACTTATCTGTCATGTAGAAGGCATGATCAGATTCCCCAGGTAGAACTGACAAGAGGAGGAGTAAGAAACTCGAAGTAATAGCTGAACTGAAAGTGAACACCGAGACATGAGTATCGAAAAAGGAAGAGAGTACTATGTTCAAGGATGACATGCTACCACTGACTAAGAATCAAAAGAAAACTTCTTCCTTATCTTCCCTGTTAATTTTTAACGAGTCTAGGAAAGTCAACTCAAGTCTCTCTTCATTTTTTGACAAGCTTGAAGAGAAGACGAAATAATGCTTGATAATGTCATTGATTCATGGATTTTATGAGCTCGAACTAGTACATGCTCACTTGGTGTTTTCATGTTTAGAGAGTCTGAAAACTTCGAAGAAGACTCCAGGGGGGTCTTTTTTCATCCAATTTAGTCTCCTGAGGCCGAAAAAGTATAAAACATACCACAGAAGAACTCCCTTAACTTTCGTAGAAGAAAAGGTGAACCTTTTTCGTACTTAGTCAAGGAGGTCTGAAAAATGTTAAATTACCACCTACCCAACGCTCATTTGAGAGAAACATATAGCTTGAGTTTTACGAGTGTAAAGGAAAGCAAGATCACTCGGAAAGACCCATTTGAGTATGAGAAATGTGGCTTACAAGAATAAACTTGATGTTTTGTTCTTGGTGTTTAACGAGCATGACAAAGACATGAAGTACACTCAGAATATTTTTCATGTTTAGGTCCAGAGCATGAAAAAGAGAAAATTAAGCTCATACCGGGTGTTCTTTTTCCGTAAATTTAGTCCCTCAGGTTCGAAAAAGTGATAAACCTATACCTGAGAATACTCTTTTCAATTCCGTAGAAAAGAGAGTGATCCTTTCTCGTATTATTCCACATGGTCCGAGAAAGAGATAACCTACCACCAATGTGGATGCCCATTCACATATTCNAGTAGTCAAGTCTATTTTGAGGAGTTAAAACTGGGCCTAAAGAAACTCCATAAGGGTGGGGAGTCCTATAAAGGGATAGCTTATAAAAAGAGACCAAAATGAGGCTCAATTTGGCGTGAAAATAGCTAAAAAGACCCCCCTGAACCTATGACAGTTGCAGCATGAGTATCAAAAGACAATAAATAGGTTTTAAATGAGGATACTCATGGGACGAAAGTCCTATCCACGGAAGAACAATGGTATAAACGAGGAACTAATGGTTAAAGATACCATAGTTCATGGTTGAAGTGTTAATGCTAGGATTAAGATGGATTAGGTATAAATGTAGAATGCATGTGAAATGACCAAAAATCATCCTATATGAGAGAAAAAACAACTTAAAACGACCATAAACTTGTCACATGGAAGAAAATATATGGCATTAGTTTTAAAAAATATGAACTATAGGGAAAAAACCCACTTTGAAAATAATTTTTCTATAAATAGTTCAAAATATAAATAAAAAACTCACCATTTGATTTTTAACCAAAAAAGACAAGTTTTACCTCTACCTTTGATTGCTCGGTGTGGATGATTTGGTAGAAAATCCTTGAAACTGCAAGTGCTAGGTAAAACTACACTCCATGCTCTTTCATTTGATCCAAGCAATTTTCAATTTTGGGCCCAAATTTTATGTTTTCAAGTGTCCTCAAAGCATGAACACTGTGTATGCGGGTATGGTATGTTAATAGTCGCATACACGTGTTCTGTACGTGGGTTGGCCGAAGGAAATTCGCGTATAGTATGCGACTTGCCCAAAGGACAGTCGTGTACACTGCGCGAGGTAGAAAAAGAATATATAGGGTCAAAAATTCAATTTTTTATATGAATCTAATGGTTTGAAATTTCTTGATTATTAGATTGAAAGATGGTGCTTGAGTGGAGGGAGAGGGAACATGAAGACATGGACCAAGAAGTACTACAAGATGCCCCCATAGTGAATATTTTACTTCAGAGTGGGTTATTGAAATTCTTCTGTACCTAACCTATGGGGTCAAATGTACGCCTATTAGAGTTTTTGATAAACTATTGGGATCACGATCTTGGCATGTCTGATCTTCAAGATGAGTTTCTAGAGGTTACTTCGGAAGATGTCTATTTCATTTCGGGTTTATCACGACGGGGAGCTTTGGTGAACTTGGAAGGTATCGGTAGAGGCGATGACCTTCTAAGTGTACAACACTATATAGACCTATACTACGAGCCGGGCACTCAAAAGAGAGGTAGTTGCATCCCTATTGTTCACATTCGCAACTTTCCTTTACAGGTTCTAGCGAGCACTATAGTGAGAGTTGCAGGATCATCATCACTTCACCTTGCAACTCGGAACCAAATGAGACTAGCAGTGGACTGTATACAAGGAGCCCTGTATGACTGGTGTTCGGGAGTGATCCCGATAATGAGGAAACAACTCTCTGACTGCAAGAGAGGCAGGCGAAAGAATTTTGGTTATTCCAGCATGCTAGTAGCCTTTTTCTTTGAGAGGGTGCCAGGTTTGATTCCTGCAGTACCATTTCCAATTCATTCTCCCCGTCAGCCTAGGCTGAGTAGGTGGGGAGAGATCTTCCTCTGCCAGGGAGGTGGTGGATTGGTCCGGAGTGTTTATGATGACGACTTCTAATTTTGGTGGGAGCGATAGTTACCAACCTTGGAGCAGTTTCCATATGTTGGATTAGATTTCTGAGGTGATACTGACCTTGTCCTCCCTCCAGGAGGAGCATGGGGAGAGTCAGGTATTTTTGTTTTCAAAATTTTTAAAATTTTTATGAATTTTAATTATAAAGATATATACATATGTATAAAAGTTCTAATCTTTTTAAAATGTCAAAACGCAGATATTGGGCTAGTCCACCCTGCTGGGCATCCACGCATGTATGTGCATCATGTGTTGGGAGAGGACTAGGGTTTGATTAGGGTTCTTGAGGGGAAACTGGCCAGGCTTACCCAAAGAGTACCTACCTTACGCATTGATCATATCCCTGCCATCATGCAGGAGCTAGTGGATGGTATACCACGTTTCTGGATACGCCTTATGAGGCGGGTAGCAAGAGCAGTACTTGTGTATATAGATGTTGTTGAGGCTGCTGAATCCGAGGAGGCTGAAGAAGCTCAAGCACAAGGTGATCAGGATGATGGGGGGGACCAGGGTGGTCAATCTTAGACTTAGGAGCATTTTATGGACTTTGATCCATGTTTTGTATATTTTTTGTATATTATATAGTTATGACTGGATCAGAGGATCATAAAATCGACCTATCTACATGGAAAGATATTCACACACACACACACACACACACACATATTTTTCCGGTTTATTTACAAAAGTTTTTATGTGTCTGCTGTATATTTTTTATGCAAAATGTGTTAAATGCCAATCCAAAATATAATTAGCATATGCATTAGTTAATGAATTTTGATTTCTTGGAATATGATTGAATATAATAAACTCAAAATTTCTTTCCAATAACCTAACTTGCATAAAATGACGTAGTAAAATAGGGTTCCGCACCTAATAAGCTCGATTGAGCTGGGAAACCACTAGTTGAGAGTCTAGTCGAACCTCGAGCTGAGTGATACCACATGACAAAGTATCCCATAAAAGCTTAATGACAGCCCTGTATTTAGCTACATTATTGGTAGCAGGACCTAAGCAAGCGCCTCCTGAGGGAACTAATTGTCCTGAGGGCAAATAAATGACCCATGTAGCTAAAGCCAAATTACAAGTGTGGCGACTGCCAGCATCAACGAAACCTACAAACCACTCAGAAGACATCTGTAACAACCAGCAGATGGTATAAAAACACAAACTGATGAACTATTGTACATAAAAATACATACAATAAAATACAGGAAAAAACGTTAAAGCCTAAGCATAGTACTTTTTCAGGTAGAGCCCATTTCTAGGCTCGGGAAGCTTATTCCCTTCGAAATCAATCAATTCATATGCACCCTTCTTTAACACCTTTGACATGACATAAGGTCCCAACCACATAGACTTGAACTTTTCTGCTCCTAGGGGTTCTTTTTCTTGATCCCAAAGCAAAACAAGCTCCCCTTCAGAGAAAATTCGAGGCTTGACCGATTTATCGTATTGGCTTTTTACCCTATTTTTATGAGCTTCGTTTGCTATTAGCACATCTCTACGCTGCTCATCTAAATGTAAAAGACGTTCTTCCAGGTCAGTCGTATCAGGTAACACATGGATAACAATTTTTAAGGATGGGATTTTGCATTCAACCAAGGTATCTGCTTCCACTCCATGAACGAGTTGGAAAGGAGAAAACCCTATAGCAGTTTTCACATTGGTCCGATATGCCCAAAGTGCAGGATACAACATGATGTGCCAGTTGGAATGGGATGCATTAATAGTACGTTTGAGAATAGTCTTCAAAGTTTTATTAACAGCCTCGACTTGACCGTTTGCTTGAGGATAAAACGAAGATGAATGCTCTTGTCTAAACCCTAGCATAGTAGTCAATTCAGTCATCATACTATTTTGGAAATGACTGCCATGGTTAGTGAAAATCACCTTAGGGATACCGAATCGTGCGATAATTTGGTTGAAAATGAAAAAAATCTACAGTTTCCCCATCAGCTTTAAAGGTGGGCATTGCCTCTGCCCATTTCGTGAAATAATCTACAACGACAATGATATGTTTGTGCCCCCCAGCTGAGACCAGGTTACATGTCACATAATCTATCCCCCACTTCATGAAGGGGCCCATTGAGATGATGGGAAATAATGGAGCGGGATGCAACTGCATCTTTCTGTTGTAAAGCTGACAAGGATGACAGCGCTTCATGGCTTCCACACAATCTTTAAAGATCGTGGGACAAAAATAACCGGCACGTAATATCTTCTGGGTCGTTGCTAACCCAAATAAATAACCCCCACATGCTCCACTATGGGCATCATTTAGGACAATCTCAGCTTCTTCGTGGGTAAGACATCGACTCAAAATGGAATCTGCCCCCCTATGATATAAGGTATCTCCGATAATGAGGTAGTTCTTGGCATGTACACGTAGTTTGCGCCGTTCTTCCCATGAGAAGGTTGCAAGGTATTTCAAAGTCTGGAGATAGATAAGTATATCTTCGTACCAGGGGTTAGAGGTGGAAATCAAAAAGATATGTTCATTTGGGAATGAGTCTTATTCAATGGCTACATCTTCCTCTACTGGAAATTCTGCAATGAGATCAACAAAAACTAAGGATTTTTTGGATTTGGCGGATTGAAAATCCAAGTCAAAATCTTGGAGAATGACTATCCATTTGTTGAATTTGCCTCCAACTATTCGTCGAGACAAAACATATTGAAAAGGATTAACGTCTGCCACTACCGTCATGGTCCTCAATAAGATGTAGTGACGCAACCTCTTAACAACATACACGATTGCTAAGGCCAACTTCTTGACATGGGAATACCTAAGTTTAGGTCCGGCTAAAGCACGACTGAGATAGTAGATGACATGCTTTTGGAGCTTATCATCCTCTTGGACTAGTACTACCCATATGGTCGACTTAGATGTGACCAGATACAATATAAAATCCCTAGAGTAATCTGGTGGACGCAATAACGGTGCTAACAACAAAGCTTTTTTTAATGCCTCGAACACGAGTTGTGCAATTTCATCCCATACAAATGGGGTGTCATATTTTAATAGGCGCATGAAACCTTTAGTGATCTTGGCATAATTTACAATAAAACATCGAAGGAAATTGGACTTCCCCTGCAGGCTCCAAAGCTTCCTAATAGAACGAGGAGGAGGCATATTTATGATGGCCTCAACTTTCAATGGATCCACCTGAATGCCTTTGTTAGAAACAATGAATCCGAGCAATCTCCCTGACTCGACACAGAAAACGCACTTGTGGGGATTCAAGTGAATTTTATAGTATCTACATCGTTAAAAAATCAAATGCAAGTGATCTGGGTGATTGATCCTCTTACGAGAATGTGCTGGCAGATCATCAAGGTAGGGTTCGACAATGGCTTTAATGTCATGAAAGGAAAAATTCATTTCCCACTGAAAGGTTGCCCCAACATTTTTCAATCCAAAGGGCATTTTATTGTACGTGAAGGTACCCCAAGGACAAATAAAATATTTTTTATGTTGGTCTTCCGGTTTAATTTGGATTTGATTATATCCGAAGAAACCATCCATAAATGAAAAGACTTCACTTCCCGCACAAGCATCAATAATTTGATCTATAAATGGCGTGGGATATTTGTCCTTAGGATAGGCTTTGTTTATATCTCTAAATTTAGTACAAATGTGTATGGTCCCTTGCTTTTTGTCAACAAGAACAAGGTTGGACACCCATTTTGTCAAAGCTATGGGATAAATGAAACTGGCTTTCAGCAGTTTCTCAACTTCAGCCTTCACTGCCACCGCTTTACGCTTGTTGACAGGTCTCAAATTTTTTCGAACAGGTCTAGCGTCAGGGTATGCTCGGATTTTGTGCTTGACTATTGATGGATCAATGCCTGTCATCTCCTCATATGACTAGGCAAAAACGTCGCAGAATTCCTTAAACAAGGCCGTATAGATCACAATCTCCTCCAGAGTTCAGTTTGCGCTGATGTGTACATTTTCCACAATGTTTGGATTTACAGAGATGTTGATAGGAATAGTAGTGAAAATGTTTTCCATATTCCCCTCAGCAAACATTCCTTCCCTTGGTAAGGGATTAATGGGTCTATCAACATCACCTGACAGTCTCATATGGAACTCGTGGTTTTCTATCCTGCTTAACTCTTGAAGAAAATAGGATTGATGGTGAAGATCTTCGCAGATCTTATCTCATCCACACATAACTTCCAGAATGGCTTCATCTAAAGGTAAAACCATATCTAAGCAATCTATAGAATGCAAAGAGTTCTCTGCCCAAGCAGGCAAATATGCTTCTTCCATTTCCTCTGAGACTGTGAGAGGGACCGGAATAATGATCAATAGTAGTATTGATGATAGCTTGATAAGCCACTTCCACTGCCGATAAGGGCACTTCAGGTTCATGGCGGGAAGGAAGAACCGAAGGATCAGTCCTATCAACAACCGTAGCTATGGACTTCCCCACACTAGTAGAACCTATATAATTAATTGGAGTTGGAAAATCAAATGTGCCCATCATTGATGTGTACATTCCAGCCCCTAAGCTCTTTGAAGCAAGTCTAACCTGATCAACTAATGGTATAGTGGACTCGTTAGATTCCATGCGACCTTTTTGAGTAAAACTGAGTTGGTCAACAATAACCAACTTCCCTTCATGTGGAAACACTACCACCCAAAAAACGACCGATGCAATAGCAGACATGGCATAAGTCCAACCTCTCCCCAAGAGCAAGTTATAATCCAATGGTGCATCAATCATCTCTACCTCAACAGAGACTACTTTCCCTGCTAACTAAATTTTGAAATCTGGTAGGATACCATGTGGATGGAATGACCTTCCATCGAAAGCAGTAAGTAGGGTGTTCGTTGGAACCAACTCTAGGGATCCAAGAGCTTTCCAACAAGACAAGGAAATAACACATGTAGAAGCATCCTCGTCGACAATGGCCCTTCCAATGGTCTTTCCACCATGAATGACATCTATCGATAAGGCTACATGATATGGCAGGTAAATTTTGACATCGGACAGATTAAATTTCGCCATGAGACTCGATGAGTCCATACTGCCTAAGGCTGCTAAGAGTGCATCCCGCTGGGTGGGACAACTCTATAACACCTCTAAAGTTGACATTGCATAAGGAGTCTGGGCTAAGTCTTCAACTATAGAGTAGTTGGCTGCAGCCCTAGCATTAGGATTATGCAAGGTTTTCTTAAAGACACCTTTTAGTATCTTGGGCATAATTTCGGCAGGTTTCTCTCAATCGTGAGAGGGTTATAAGTTTCACCTATCGACTTACCCTTCTCCGATGTCTCTTTTTCATAGTTCTTGTTCCTGGTCTGTAGTAAAGTCTCGGATTGAACCATATTGATATAATTGGGGTCAGGAGCATTTGGGGTGCCCCCTGCTGCATTTGAAGCTGAGGCAGAATTTTGTCCTTGGGGAAAAGGATCCTTCAGGACAACAGATTGTTGGCCTTTTAACAGCTTCCGAGCTTGTTCCATAAGGGGACATAGATGGGTCAGGTGATCTTCATGGCACAAATTTCATGGTAATTTCACCTTCTTCTTTTCTTTCTTTTCCCCATTAGCATTGTTTGTGGGTTTTTTCTTGTTTTGGTTTCCCTCACCCTTTTTTTCTCTCTTCTTTTTCCCACCGGGCTGCTGATTGCCCTTCTGAGAGGTTTGTGCAAAAACACTTTCATTTTGGGGGTGAGGGGGAAGCCTTTACTTCCTCTGCTGTAGAATGTTTGCGGACAATTGATGGAGCTGTTTAGCCAAAGATTCTATAGTGGGAGAATTCACGGAACCAACCACGCCATCGGCATGGGGTCTAGGCTTAGGTTTCTCTACATTGTGCGTTGGCCTCAGTGCCTCAGGGATAATCCCATATAAGATCCCAGATTGAGAATATATCAAATCTAGTTGCTGGGCCCTAAGGATAGCTTCTTCCTCATTCGTCATTCTCAAAGTAGATACATCCATAGATATATATATAAGGCAATAGGGATTTAAGGAACCATTCTAATAAAAACTCGGGAGGAATAGTGGCTTTGATAAGGCTCTTCCGTCTTCTCCACTCTTGGATGTGATCCGAAATATGAGAAGCCTTGTCTTTCCAGAAGGTAGATAACAAGTCTGTTCCGAAATCATAACGGACATGAAGCTGGAAGAGACTAAGGAATGCATTAGCCAAGTCCCAAAAACTGCTAAATGCAGCAGAAGGTAACTCAATGTACCATTTTACTGCAGTACTGGTCAAATTTCTTTGGAACAACTTCAATTGAACTGAATCCTCGTTTAGTGAGTTGGAAGAGCACCACAAATGGAAAGTGGTGGCATGATCTCCTGGATCATCACCAACTTTTCCTTCGAATTTTGGGATATCCGAGGGCAGGTTGGTAGGGATGGGTGGCCAGGAGGGGTCATGTCTCACCGGGTCATTCATCAGTTTTGACAAATCTGGCAAGTTTAACGTTGCCAGGAAAGCAAGATTGGGTCTAACCGGAGCACTAAAGGTACCGGTTTTGGGATTAGAGGGACTTGCCCCCATATTCCCATATGTGAAGGTGGGGTTGCTCCCTGTTGCCGGTTGTGGAGTGGATGGATTGCTTTGGAAATGATTCCATCCATAAGCCAACAGATTGTTGATGTGTGGTGTAGTATAAGAGGTTCTAGCTGCCCCAGTCAAATCTGGGGTTTGGAATACAGGAGTTAGGTATCCCTCCACTAAAAGGTGAAAAGGGAGAGCTCGTGAACGGAGCTGAAACCAGAGTTTTAAAACCTTGACCATAAGGATTAGTGTTTCCAAACTGCACCCATACATATGAGGGTGTTGGGCTTACGTATGGAGTGGATGGGGGAATGTGCCCCCCATTCCAAGGAAAACCTTGGACAAAAATCAAGGATCCCATAGGACCACTCTGGGCAGTGTGTGCGAAGGAAGTAGGAACTGTAGGTATACTAGGAATCCCAGTGACCATACCACCAGAAGCACCCGCTAAACTTGTGGGAGCTGGTGGTTGGACCACTCGGCTGGATGGAGTTAATGGTGTAGTAGGTATACTTGTTCTAGGGGTACCTACTGGGGGAGGTAGCACCCCTTTAGCCGGAGCGGCTGAGGTGGAAGTAAAATAACTTTCTCCTGCAATAGACATTATTCTTCCCACAGGAACACCAATCATGGGTGGATTGAAAGGACGAACTTGAACGATCACCAGATCGTTTAAGTTAGTTAGAGGTGAATTAAAATTCCTTGCAAACTCATCATCTTGCAAGTCTTCTATCTCAACTGTGTTTAAATTAAAACAGTTTTCCCTAAGTTCTGGTTCACCCAGAACTTCACTAACTCTTATCGATTTGAAAGAACCGTCTGTGTCCAATCTCCACCTTTGAGGGGGAGGTGGAGGTTCCAATGTGATAAGCGAAGGAAGGTTTTACAAAATTCATGACCTTCTAATAGATTGGTCCTCCATGATTGTAAATTTGACTCTTCACACCTTAAGGTTGGCTAAAACACAGACAAACCACAGAGCAATCACTACAAAAATTTCCTAAAGTCTCAACAATCACAAGGGGTATAAGATATGCTTTCCCAAAGAAAGATGAAAGACAATTTCTTGGTGTCCTTGAAGAGGTTCTTAGGCATAAGCGGATGAATCACCCACCGCCGTCCTACACTTTCAACAAGGGTTACCTTCCAAGCCCGTCCAAGGTGAACTAGAAAAAGCCTTCTGGTTTACCCGTGTATAAACCCTAGATGTCCAAGAGACTAGAGGCTACCTTAACTATACCAACAGTTTGGGGGGACAGTCGCAAGCCTGATTCATACGCATGGGAAGGGTAGCAAAGCCCGAAACTCTGTCTAAGACAGAATCCCCAGATACGTAAAAACCTTGGTCTATGTTTTGACAAGAAATCAGAGGGTTATCTCCTCAGTCCAATGCCTCCACGCGGCCTCGTGCTCAACTCCTATTTGAGAGGAGATTTCCAGATACTATCAACACAAAGAAGGATTTACCTATCGATTGGCCAACTACGTCTGAATTTAAGTACTTATGGGGAGTTTACACTTCCTATCCCACAAGTCTAGCCTAAGCTAGTAGATGTATGACCCTATAAAACAAAAATTACTAATAAATTTTAAATAAAGAGTTCATTTTAAGGGCTTTTCTTAATCAGAGGGTAAGTGGCGTGAATGACTATGATATTATTGACTCGATAAGAAAAGTAAAAACAAGTGTATAAATAAATTCCAAAGCAAATTATCACTACTTAAAGCAAGTTTTTTTTTTTTTTTTGTAAATATGAACTAATGAAAATGCAACTAGGAAAGAGAAAACTAAGACTTATTTTTGTAATTTTTGAGATTTTATTTAAAAACTGAAAGTAAAACTACCATATGCAATTCAAATGCAAATGTTTCCAATGCTTTTCTTTTCACTTTTCAAATTCCTCAAAGATTACTATGCACCTAAATGAAAAAATTCTTGAGTATGCTTGAATCATCAAACTATATAAAGTAAGCAAAAATGAAGTATAGCAGACTTATAAGGACCAAAGATCAACCACCTAAGGAAGAATTGGAAAAATACCTAGCTTGGAAAACCACAATGAATGAAAATCACTGAAATCAATCAAAGGCAAGTGACAAACCAACACTACTTGGAAATAGCATGGGATATACGGTATCTAGAACCCTGATCACTGATTCAGACACACAACACTTGGACCTATCACCCAACAGGAAAATCCACTTCTAATTGCTTAAAGAAAGACAATCCAACCAATAAAAACTCAAGGGCTTCTTGAAAAGCATGAAGTATGGTTAACAAGGCTATCAAACCTACAGTGAAATGTCAGTACTAAAGACCACAAAGCAAAACGAAATCCAAAGAAGGACAGGGACAAGCAACCCTACCCAAAAATTTTGTTGCTAAAGTATGTACGCAACTGTCTAGTGAAGCAACCCGTGTACTGTACGTGACCGTTCAATACAACAACCCACGTACAAAAACCTCTGTACACAACTGTGTAGCATACCAAACCGTGTACACAGACCTCTGTACACGACTGTGTAGCACAGCAACCCGCGTACAGGAGTAAAATTTTTCAAAAGAAAGAAAAATTTCGGAAGGTCTTTAAAACATCACTATAAGTCCAAACCAAGATAAAAAACAACTCACTGAATCAAAGCAAGGACTGGGCAAGGATCTACAGGAATAACTGATAATCGTAGTATCTAATAATGATGCATAAAAGAAGCAACATAGCCGAGAGACTTCTTATTTTTTTGTTTATATATATAGATGTAAAGATTTACCAAGTTATCTGCTAAACAATGTTTACACTGCCATGGCCAGAGATAAATATTTTATAAACCTAACAAACTGTAAACAATTCATAAACGCTAAACTGAACCGAGTGGTTACATAAAATTGTCATACACACAGTCATAATGAACAACAAGAGTCCAATCCCTAACAAACTGTAAACAGTTTATAAACGTTAAACTGAACTGAGAGGTTAAATAAAATTGTCATACATAGTCATAATGAACAACAAGAGTCTAATCTATGAATTAAAATTTTATTACAGTGACTAATGAAATCGATAACTAAGTAGCGTTCCAAACTAGATTCTTCGACAAAATGGTTTAAACTCCAACTTTCTCAAACAATATAATATAACTAAGTCGAGTGATCCAGATTTATGCAGGAACACAACAGAACACACAAACAACCATAGAAACAAATATGCAGCGGAAATAACACTTCATTTCATTAATCAATAACTGAAACTTGTTTACATACAGAATGGAAATAAACTAGCTTGAGTGCTGCTAGCTTATCTCTAAGAAGAGATGTGGCGGCTACATGCCTATGAAATCTGTGTTACAATGAGGCTCAAAGGCCTATATATTATTGAGAAACAATGGAAACCCTACACATCCAAAAACCTAACCCTAGGAGGTGAAACGCTAGAATACGAGCCTTGTTGGGTAACTTGGTACATCAATTTCCCGGGGTTGTAACTTTAGCATACTACCTTCGTTTGACGCACATGATACATCGTTAGAAAGATCTATTTAAGGAATACATCCATAAACAACTAATAATAAGCCTGAAATGAACTCATATTTGCTTGAGCATTCGATGCCGAAAAAATATCGTTTAGGGCCTCAAAACGGCTCTGGAAGTTCAGAACCTGAAAACTGCCAAAAAATAGTAAATTGTGCTACAATTAAGGAAACTAGAAAACTGAAAGAAACAATGGTGGGGGTCCAAGTGGAATAGGTGGGTGGCCACCAATATCCTCCTGGATCATCGAGAGAGAAAGAATGCCTTTCATATAAACGATTTATACAATTTTTTATAGTAGAATTTCCATCACAAATATGAAATCCTGAGATTTAAGATTTATCATTGAAAATAAAAGCACAACTAGGATTAAACATTTACCACTGAGTCTTAACGTAGCACACTAAAATTCAGTGCATACAACTTAACTTAACGAATCTCAAATGGTCATCCAGATTCAAAGCCTTGCACAAAGGTTTTAATATACCATACTTTGTATTGGTTAAAGAGGGCATTACACATACCTGGATAGGGAAACAAGTATGTATCAGTATTGCAATGATGCCACGACCCACATGCCAAGCAAACAAATGATTTGAATTTTCTTTTTGGAGGCAACGCTGAATTAACATGAAAGTGGGTAAAAGGATATTACCGGAGGAATTCTTCCTTATACTTGAAGCCAACAAGCACCATACAGTAAAAGCTTAACTTTTTCCTCAGAGTGTTGAATGCGCTGGCTTCCTCCTACATATATTAATATGCAGACAATCATTACCTTAGTTTCTTTTATATAATCACAAAGAATAATTATGATAGGGTTTTACGCACTTACCATAAAAGAGAACTTCCACAGACCCGCGAAAATGGCCAAGGGATAAATCCTCATGCAACCGAACGAATCCTACGGTGTAACCTCTATCAGTTGTAATCAACCATAATAAAACCCAATTTTTTTATATAAAATAAAATAGAGAATCTTAACTTGCCAATGAAATGTAGAAATGGGGAAAATGATAGATAGCTTATCCACATAAGCTAAGATGAAAGAAACTCTGTCACAAAAATCTGCACACCAACATTATGGTTTTAACTCATGAAAATGTTTCTAAACAAAAAAAAATGAAAATAGAAAAAAAGACTTATAGAGAAAGTAGCGACAGAGTGTTCTCGCAGACACTCCATGGTTCTTTGTATAGCTGAATCCTTACATTGTAAATGCTTTGGAAAACATCAAAACTAAACCTTCCACAAAGAGTAGATAGCGAAATCACTGAGAAATCATGGAACCATTAAAGAAATGAGAGCGCAGGTCTTTAAACAATACCTCAAACTTGTACAAAATCCCTCAAATGAAAATGCATAGCTTGTATGAGCATCATGGTTCATTGCATTGTAGGGTAAACACATAGCAAGAAACCCTCAGCCAACTATGTGTAAAGGAAAGACTAAATTGTCAAATAATAATGAATAACCCAACATGGTGAATGCCACTTACTTCCAAATCATAACCAAACCAAGGAACACTCATCCAATGACTCGGAGTGAACGTATGAACACACGGAGGGCCATAACCTCATCCACAAAATATGAGTTCTGAAATGCAGTTATTGCTCTACAAGAAAAGCAATCAATGACCCTGGCTGCATTGTCATCTTGCATGCCATGGGTCAAGCCAAAGTGCAGGATTGAAATAATTTGCATGGTTTCAGAAATGTAATGTTTCCCAAAGACCTTACCATGGGCCCTCCATACCTCATGCCAACTCTTAATCAATATTTTATCACATGGTTATCACATGGTCACATCATCGGGATCACATAGTTCATAAATGTCGTATGGATTGTCATGTATGCCTAACCATAAACTATAACAAGTAACCGAAATCCATAATAAAGGTAAGGTTATCATAATGCTAACAAGGTTTATGAAAATTAAAAACCTTACTTACAACCTTGATTCAATAACACTATTTCATGCTAAGACATTTCATACTAATCAGTGCTATGACGCAAACTTAGGGCTAAGGTTAAAACCTTAGGCCCTAACCTTAAGACTTAATTTAAACAATCTTAAACTCTCATTAAACCTTCTAGAGAACCACTAGTAAAAAAAACTAGAGACTTTTACCTTGGTCGAGTAAGGACCCCAAATACTAAGCATGTACCTTGCCAGCATACAAATTTTTAACTATAGGTTAGAATCGGAAAAATAGAAAGCAAGTGTGATAAGATAAAAATAATATAATAGTTACGCTTTTGATATAAGATTACAAATATATATTTTTTAATTTTTGGTATTTTGGGGTTGTGATAGAGCCAGTCAATGTGTTTGTAATCTTTTTTCCTGTAAGTTGTTCAACATTCAATAAAATATTTGTGTACTACATCTTTGTGAATCATATTTAGTTTATTTTGTTTCTACAAAAGTTATGGGCATTCTATGAAAATATTTTTTTAAAGAGAAGAATATGTGTGAAAGGAACTTAGGTTAGTCGAGTTTCAGTTTATTTGAAAGTTGTTGAGTCCATAGACAAAGAGATGATGCCATAAGTCCTCTTTTAGCTATTAAAATCCTTTGAGTTTTTTGTAGGCTACCTTTGAGTAATTCCTTTCTTTACTACCTGATTTGGTAAGTGTCCCATGCACCATTCCTTAGATTTCGTAGAGCTCTACTCCCTTTCTTGCGAAGCAAAGGTAACTATTGTGTCCCTTTCAAAACACTTATATTAATTATAGAACGTCGAGCCTAATTCTTTAGTAATTACTATAAATGATTTAAAATACTTCTTCATACTGGGATCTTCTAGCCATAATACCAGAAGAAGTCTACAAATTGAAATGGTGGAAAAATAAGAGTCACACTCATATCAATATTTCCTCAATTGATATTGCATCTATAGATAAAGAATAATCCATTAATATAAACATTTTAAATAAAGAAAAAAATGATTGCACAAAACACAAAGGGTACAAATATGCTCACGTTGGAGCAATAAAACTTGGTCTAGCTCCTTTAGTTATACTATTTCTCCAAGTTTGTTCTCTATGTGTTGTTATAGATACTAGACATCTATATTTTTTTGATGTTGTGATAGGTGATTTTCTTGGACCCATTCACAATGGTCCATGTTTTGATACCATTTTCCCAAAATAATCTGTTAACCTAGATGATCCACACATTTATAACATTCTTAAAGCATACATTTACCCACAAGGATTCAAATAGGATATTGGATCATTGATCCAGTTAAAATTATTGGTTGTTGTTGACTTTGGAAATGACACTCTTCAAGACCTCACTAAATATGTCTATTAGAGTAATTTCTTGTTAAGCGTGGTGAAAACTAATAGATCAAAACACGCGACTCCAATAACTTTTGATTGGACTATTATCAAGTAACCAAGAAACTAGGAAGTTAAGTATAGGGATCTGTGTCTAAAAGATATGATGTTACAAAATCCCTTAGTTGTAAATACTCCTGTATTCTGTGATAGAAGTTCTAGTTCTTTTAAACTTCCGAATCAAACTTGAACTCCTCGTTTTCAACATCCTCTCCTCATATATGCTTCCCATGCTTCTTCTTCTTCTTTGAGAACTACTTTTTCAAAACCTTTCTCTAAAATATGCAAGCTAAACCCTATTTATTTGGAGTTCACCCCACATAACACAAAGGCCAACATTACATAATGAATGTGTTGCTTGTCAAAATATATTGCAGAGAATCAAACCTAGAAACAAAGCTCACACAGAATTATTCATGTTCTCACAACTCCACAGGAGTTAGCATGTTGGTGAGGAAGTGCCAACCATAGGTGCAAGATATTTCTATCTAGGAAAAAACCTTCAAGATGTAGTGTTTAGACAATTTTCAAAAGATGGAAAAATAAAAAGAGAGTACTTGAATCGTAAGTCATCATTTGGTGTTGAAACCATCTCCGATGAAATGAAACTTTCAAATTATGGAAATATGCAACATCAAATCATAACAATAAATATTGATGAAATTGCTTTAGATATAATCAATATGAATACAGTTGTCCAAAACGAGCAAGAGTAGACTAACTTGATCAATACAAAAATGGATTTGCTTAGGCATGTGCTGGAAGACACTAGTAAACAAAAATGATATATCAGCATAAATAATTAAACTAGAAAAGAGACTTGATGTTCTAGGACGAATGCTTGCTCAAGCATAGAGTCTGAAGAAGTCTCCCACAAAGGTAAGTGAAGCTGCAATCTAGAGCGTACTCAAAGTACATTATGAAGAATATTATAAGAAAAGACATTTAACACATCATTCTTTGGGAATGATGAATGCTGAAGGAGATCCACAACCAGAATTTGACTTCGGCCAAACTGACAAAGAGTTAGTTGAACCACAATCTATTTTATAGACTTTAAACAAATTCCAAAATCCATTCCTTCTAAATATCTTCAAATGATGTAATCAATCAAAACAGAAGGAGGAGGCACAAACTATCGTACTAGACCACTGGAATTATGTAAGGTAACACCTTACATATTTATGTTATTAGTTAAATAAAAATACTTTTATAATTGAATTGGTGATCTTTACAATAAATTCATGCATATTATATATATACGAAGAGACACCTTTAAAAAATGTGTCTTTCTAATGCCGACTTTTTACGTAAATAATTAATAACTAAACTAATGAATAATATAATAACTTTTGGTATATTACAAGTCATCCCACTCTAAAAAGTTTTAGACACGAATCTTTTGTAAGCGTGCTTCAACTACAAGTATTTCTGCGAATATTGGTACAACGGTTTAGAAGTTTTTAAAATAATTGGTCACATTTCCATTAAAATCTTTTCATGCATATGATTTTGTAGATAAACACATAAAAACTATATGGAGTATTCTTTTGAGATTCTAATTTGATGGTGTTCTTTTGATCTTCTAATTTTCGTAGATTTATGATATTTTTGCATGCTTTGATATGGTTTTCTTATCTGGAGAAACAACCACTAATACTGTATGTACTTCCTTGTTTGAAGAGCTTATATTTAATTGTTCCATGGGAACCTTTTGATATTGGGATTCTAGAATATCTTGAGTTGCGACCATTGGTAGAATGTTCATCTCTTGATTTGTCGCAACATCTTATGGGTTTCGTTCTTATACATTATCATGATTAAGGTCATCTTCGACGCTTTTATTTTCATCATTGCATTCTTTTACAACTTCAATTCTCTCATAATAGTCGTTAATATTGACTTCATTTTTAACAATATTTTGTGCTTTATCATTACAATCTATGACATCATCAATTTCTTTAGAATTGATGATGACATTGTGATTGTCAATATCATCTTGATTTTTCCTATCCTTGTCTTCTACCTCTTCTATTTCATCATACTTGTTATTGTCTTCCTTAACAAGTCCTTGTTTTGGAGTTTCACTAGAAAATTTTATAGATTTTTCAGCTAGTGTATTAATGTGCCTTACTTCCCTACCTTGCGAGAAGACACAACGAAGTTTTGAAAGACGTACATATTTTTACCGAGTATCATATTTTGAGGTTTGTAGTTGGGGTGTCTTTTGTTATCCCTCCTGGATTCTGGTGGCCTGGATATTTTGTGAGGAGGGATAAAAGAAGGCGGTCTATGTTTCCTCTCTTGCTTTTTGGTTGAAGTAACGACTTCATACTCTTCCCTACTTGAATATATAGGAGTTGTGTTGTACCTTGTTCCTATTTACGTAGGAACTAGGGAGTCACAATTGCTTCTTTTGTTGTGTGTGTAAATGGAGTTTCTAGCTTTCCCTCGCTTGAGACTTTGGAGACCACAACCACTTATTCATAGGCTTCTTCATCATTTTCTCTCAACCTTGTCTCGGCTTGAGCAATAAATTCCTCAGTTTCTGATCTTGCTACAAGTTCTTCCTTGATTCCATCTTCTTTTGTCGTGGGTGCAAAATTAGTTTCCAACTCTTCCTTATTTGTAAATTCATGGGGCGTAACCACTTTTGTTGTAGTAGGTGCCATAGAAGTTTCATGTTTTCCCTCACTTGAGAAGTGAGATGTAGTAGCCGCTTCTTCTGTTATAGTTGTTGAAGTAGTATTGGGCTGTAACCGGTCAATATCATCTAATGCTTCTTCCTTCTTCCCCTTGCTTGAGAACTTAGATGGCATAAATGTTTCTTCTTCCTTCAACTCACTTGAGGGGTAGGACTCAAGTGCCTCTAGAGATATTTGCAAAGAGATATTGGACATGAGAGAATTAGAAAATAAAACCATGGGCTAGTTTTATAAAACCATGGATTGGTTTTATAAAACCATGAAATGGTTTGTTGATGGATTTTCTTTTTTACTTTTTACTTTACTTTATTTATGTTTCCTTCTTTTTTCCTTTTCTCTTTTTCCTTCTCATTTTCCCTTTTTCTTCTTTCCCTTGAGGAGCTTCCTTTATTTCTTCAAATATTTAGTAATTGAATGGAACCACGAGCTTGTAATTTGTTTTTTATTCACCCGAAAAGAGTTTTTTGACCACAGGTCAAGAGAAAAACTGCTATGATATTTATCTTATTAGATAAATAAATATATTTTTATAATTGAATTGATGATCTTTACAATAAATTCTTGTGGCTTATATATATGAAGAGACACCTTTAAACAGTGTGTCCTTCTAATACCGATTTTTTACATAAATAATTAATAACTAAACTAATGAATAATATAAAATATTTTTGGTATATTACACATTACCCAATATGGATACTATTATGCATGATGCATCTTCTTCCGCAACCTCTCATCAATAGGGAATACATGGAATTAACAAACTAATCTCTCAAGTTCTCTAACAACCAATCTTAAATACCGCATGCTAGAAGATAAGTGAGATTATTGATGTGATTCAAATAATGGGAAATTGTGAAGCCTACAAAAGGACTCAAGATCCTACAACCTATACCCAACAACTTGCAGTATAGATGGTGGAAGGACTCTATGGTCTTACTTATGAATGGTGGAGATGGATGCCACATGGGACAAGAGATAAGATATGCTAGGTCCTAATGATACAGAAAATTAAATCCTCAAACTGCTTGGTAGAGAATTCTATGGTCCCAAAGAAGA
Source organism: Pseudotsuga menziesii (assembly GCA_001517045.1). NCBI lineage: Eukaryota > Viridiplantae > Streptophyta > Pinopsida > Pinales > Pinaceae > Pseudotsuga > Pseudotsuga menziesii. The sequence goes on from LPNX010795563.1 coordinate 284,719, forward strand.
CTAGGATTATGGACATTGAGCATCCTTATTCATGTCTCAAAGATTGTGTAATATTGCATCCCATGAAGAATATTTTTGTTTCATGCCAAATTTGTTAATCACTTCAAGGAATGCTGATAATCCAATCTATTTGAAGTACTACCTCTGAAGCTTTACAGGTCATGTTCTAGATGTTGTGGAACGATATTTCAAGGATAAAAAGATCTATTAAAAGGATGTATTTAGCACAATTGCATGCTTATATTGTCCAAGTTTGGAAAGAACATTATTTTAGAGAAAAGTGTCTCAAAATACTTTAAGTGATATGATTCAATGCACACTCCAGATTTGTGTAAAAATGTAACTAACATGCATGATTGGGGATGTGATGCACACAATAGAGGACATTTGAGTAGTATACCATGCAACTACTAGGAAAATAAGAAGAACTTCTCTACGAGTATGTCAAGGTTTGGACTACAAAATCCTATGAAGTTATATAAGTCCAAAAAGCATAAGAAACCAAAAATAAAGATGTATGCAAAGCGATGTTCCACACCGTTGAAGAAAGAAAATTCATTTGTAAGAAACAGGACACTGGGAAACCAAATGTACATCCAAACATAAGAAGACCAAAATTGCATATTTATTCTATGAAGATCTATATCCAACATGTTGGGATCTAGCGTATTGTAGCCTTGGTGAATATCTAGAAGGAAAAGTCATCTTTTGTCCATTTTATTGTGAATATGATACTAAATATGTCTCTCCTACTCTCCATCTTGAATCAAATTCTCTGATTCTGATTCGCTAGATTTGGGAGGATGCAATTCCTCCTCTCCTCCATAATTTTGTTTTGGAATGTTTTCCTCTTCTTCATTATTTTCAAAACCTAAAGTTTCTCCACAAATAAGATTGGAAAAGGAAAATCAAGAACTCAATGATCTACCTGCTTACTAGTATGTAGTTAAGCATGGAGTAAGAGATGAAAAGAAAGAGTTTTTGCAATAGATAAAAGAAAAGGAGAAACACGAAATTAGTCTAAACCCTCATACCCAAAGTCCCAGAAGATAAAAAATAATCTCGCATTCTATGCTCTTGTTGAATTATACAAGAAGCATCTTGATATCCAACATGATAGGCAAACATTTAGAAGAGATAAATAAGCTATGCTTATACTTTAGAAACAATAGTTACATAGAATTATCACACAGGAGATAGATGAACAATCCTGGCTGATGAATACATCTCTAAAGAGTTTAGTAAATCTCTAGAAATCCATCCTAAATATAGCTAAAAAATCCTACCATCAAAAGAAGGTGACGAGGAAAAACAATAAGAAGAAAATAAAGATCAAATTGATTCATTTTTTGGGACAATTCATAGGACCTAAACTCTATATAAAAGTATGGTTTTGACCTCCAGAGAATAAACAATATAAGATGGATTGTATCCTCAACTCAGGAACCTTGCAAAAGGAAATGCAATTCCATAATTCTATTGGGAAGAAAATTCAAACCATGGAATTGTTATTGAATCAACACTGGTCCAACTTCTTATTAAAGTTCCTAATTTTCCGAATAGGAACATTAGTCCAACTTCTTAGTAAAGTTTCTCATTTCCCAATCAAATTAGAAGGTTAGTATGATTCCCTTTCACTTATTAGATTAGGAAATAGTAAAGATGATTGCATTTTAGGTTTTGAATTTTTAAATAGATTCATTCTAATAACCATAGATGTACATAATCCCACGGGGCATAGAATAGATAGTGAATGAGTGCACTGTTGAGGCACTCCTTGCGTAAGGTCACCGGTTCAAAACTTTGTGGGTGTTGCAGCAAAAAAATAACATAGATGAGCATAATATGGTTTTTAGATGCCTAGAAAACTTGAAAAAGATTGCACGCTAGAATGTCTTAATTCCTTTTAGACAAGAGAAAAGCATTTTGTGTCTCTACCCTTTATCCTAGAATTCAAGCATGTTCCTTTGAAAGTCTCATCAACCCTTATGAGCCCCTTTGGGAGGGATTATTTTAAAAACGAAATAAATGATCTCCTACCTAAGGGATTAATAGAGCCCTAAAAAATCTCTTGGGCATATTGTGCATTTGTGGTCAACAAACATTATGAGATAAAAAGGGGAAAGCCCATTGTTATAGCCCAAAATGACACATCTCTGCCTGTGACCACTTTCCCATGATTTCGTCGCATGTCGGCACTTCATGAAAGTCACTGAAAAACACCTATCTTGGAGGACCCATATCTTGAGTTCTGTAACTTCGTTTGACCTCATTTCTGCGCCGTTGGAAAGGTATTTTAGTTAGCTAAAACTTTCCAGAAGACACCAAAGTCTGAAAATGCCCAGAAATACCTTAAAAATGTGTTTTTTGTGTATACGCGACTCTCCTTATGTGCAACTCGCGCATCACTCGCGACTCTTGTGTTTTGCAAGTCGCGCATGCATATATTCACGGGTTGCTCTTGTGTAAACTCACGTATCATGCGCGGGTTTTCCTCCTTCATAGTCGCGAATCTGTTTCTTAACATTAAAACATAAAAACATAAAAACACGCCTTTTGAGTTAGTTTGGGTAGTTATACAACTGACTCCTTCAGTTGTAACCACTTTGGCTTTGCCCCTAACTCTTCTTCATCATATAAATAGAGGTAGGGAGGTCCATGAAAGGGGACTTGGATTTTATGCATTGTTATGCTGGAGGAATCAGAACTCTCTTTGCCTACACCTTTGCCCTGGAGGTCTTCCCTTGTGTTGCAGAGCTTGGAGGCTGAGTTCTTTGGAGAAGAGAAGCAGCAGAACCAGATCAAGGTTTCGTGAGGTGCCAACTTGAAGAGAAGGTATACTTGTACTTGTTTTCAAGATTAATAAAGATGTGATGTCCTTCTTCTTCCCAAATCATTGTTCAATGTGTGATTGAATCTTTGTTTATGATCATATGATGATGTTATTCAGATTATTATTTCAGATTTATTTGATTATCATTTGTTTATATGTGGTCATAATGGTTTGAGGAAGGTATAATTCGTTTTGCAGGTCTCTTGGAGCGAGAGGAGCAAGAAGAGGATTGAAGAGAAAGCTTGGACCAGCCTTCAGTTAATCAGGTGTGGACCTTTCTCATATCTGAATCTTGTTTATATATGCTTGCTGAACATTGTGCATCTCTCTTTTAACCCCAGTACGTTGATGGCCTCTTAAACCCTAGCCATAGGATACTTTCCTTTACAACACCCATATTGGTTGTAAGCTATGAACCCTTGAATAAATTAGTTCTACAACCCATAACCTACCCTCTACTATGACAAATCAAGTTTGATCCAAAGGATTGTTGGCAATATCATTTTCAACAAGTTTGACCTCAAATATGGTTTCTACCAGATAGGCATTGATAAAAAGGATAGATACAAAACAAATTTTGTTGTTCTGCATGACCAGTACCCATGGAAAGTGATGGATTTTGGTCTCACCAATGCACCCATTGAACTTCATAAGAAAATGGATGATATTTTCTGATCATACAAATGGGATCTTGTATACATTGTTCAAAGAATTTGTAGGAACACTTGAAGCACTAGTATGAATTATACAAACTAGTATATAAACATGGATTAGCCTTGTCCAAGACTAAGATGGAGATTGGAAAGGTTTATATTGAATTCTTGAGATTTAGGACAAAAACATGCCAAGTTGTTTTGCAGGAAACATGTCTTAAAAGTATTTTCCCACTTCCCATTTGAAATCTTGGAAAAATTCCAACTTCAAAGATTTCTAGGAATACTGAATTACAGAAGACCATTCTACAAAGGCTAGGATTAATATATTCATATCCTACAATAGAGATTAAGAACACCCCCTAGATGGAGAAATCCACGACAAAGGTAGTACAAATAATTAAGGTAAAAGTTCTTGAGTTCCCAGTCTTAGTACTCCTGCAAGAAATTGAACAATTACACATGTAGACTGATGCTTCTAACAAAACATGCGAAAGAGTGTTAATAGATAAATTTAATGATAGAGAAGAGGTATGTGATTATGCCACAGGTTTGTTCAAAGTAGTCAAACGGAACTATCCTTCTATCCATAAAGAAACATTAGCTATAAAAAAGACAGTAAATAATTTCATGTTCTATCTAAAACCCGTTAAATTGATGATTAGAATAGATATAAAGATTACGCAAGGAATATTAAAAAATGAAGCACTAATGGAAAAAAATAGTTCTTTTATGCTGAAATGGTTTGTTTGGGTGTAAGATTTTGATTTTGACATTGAATAGAAACCTTGATATCTAAACTGTCTTGCAGATATGCTTACTAGAGAAGAACAAGCTCCAAACTTAGGAATGTTCTTTGTAGGATCCTCAAGTAAATGGAAGGCCATCCTCAATAATGAACAAGAACACCATAAAAGGAAGAAAAGAGAACATGATCTTCTAGCTCCTCAAGAATTAAGGAAATATATGGAGATTGTAAATAAAAAGGTCAAAGTAGAAGAAAAACCTCTTGCAACACTAATCGGGCAGATCCAATCATCTCTTTTGCACATATAGATTTTAAAAATATGGGAAGAGTTAGCATTTATTGTACTCATAGATGCTGATAATAAGCTTAAAACTTAAATGAAGTCTAGATTGACATTTTTGATGATGTAGGGAAATAAATTTACTATGTAGATCTCAATAATGGATATTTGAGTTGGATGAGTTATCACCTAATATTGCAGCTTGCTTGTGATAATAGTGAGGTCATTATTTGTTTTGAGCCCTCAAATTTGGACCAACACCCCTGGTCTGGTCAGACGTGAGTTTTCGTGGACAAATATTGCCCAAGAAATGATTGGATACCAAAGAGAAAATTCATTCTCCATCATTAAGTTGATATGACAATGGCACACTAAAACTACATGTGGTTTAAATTCAAACTCAATTTTCTTGGAGGAATATATTATGCTCCAGAGTCTCCATTGAAAATGAAGTAGAAATTCATTGAAAGAGACAAGGATGGAACAATAATAGGGAAAACTAAAAACATTTTTGAACTTAACCTAAAGGTAGAATCATTGTTCAGAGGGAAATTTTGTTGTCCTCTTGGTTAGATCATGTTTGGATCAGATGCCAAACAATGTTTTTCTTGGACATTGTTCCCAGATACTTCCCTATATTTCACATAACTAGATAGCGGTGATGAAGATAGATTCGATGGTTGCTTATGCAATGAAGAAAATTGTATTTGCCAAGATGGAATGGACCCATATGATTAAAAAATTGGGTATCTATTGGAAGTGTCATGGGTTTCTACACCACTTTGTACTTTGTCTATTGGTTGACCAATTTATTGGTTCGGGTCCCCATAATTTCAAAATGACCATCTAGTAGAGTCTACACTTTCACTCCAAATCTTTTTTTTTCACAAATAGTTGTTAGTAGGAAGTCATTGAATTACCAGTTCAAGAGGTATAAATAAGAGAGCTCTCCCATTTCATTCATTCGGGAAATTCAAATAAGTTCGGAGTCTTTGTATGTGTAATCCAGTCAAGCTCTATGTAGCCTTTGTGCATGCACTTAATGCAATTTTGCATAAAAAAAACATGGATCTCATTTGTAAAGAGTGTGAAGTGTGTAAAGATAGAATAGTATATGCTCTCCCTCTACGCTTAATGTGATCTACAAGGAACATAAGCTACCTAGCTTTTTGAGTGTATATGCTTTAAGTCTGTGACGATCTTCACTCTTTTAATATGATCTGACTACTATACTCTTTTAATATGATTTGACTATGTGTTGAAGCTGATTTGGTCTTGGTTCCTTTTAAATAACATATTTTAATATGTTCAAATAACATAAAAATACTAAAATAAGATATGATTTGATAATATAATTAAAATATATTTTAAAATTATATAATTACATCAATAGATGTTTTTATTTGAGATTTTGGGGTGGATTACGGCCTATGCTTTTTCATCTACAGATGAGGATGAGACAAGTGTACTGTCGAGATTGATTTTATTGTAGTCGTTCAAAATTCGAAATAAATAATTATAAGGAAAACAACTAGTAGCTAGCTGATGAATAGATAACTCGTAGCAATGCATGGATAACTCATAACTGATGAATGGATAACCAACAATTCATGGAAGATAACTATAAGAATGTGAGATATAGAGGAAAAGAATATAAAAAATAACTGATAGTTGATAAATAAATAACAGGACCAAAGTACCTTCCATTCCATAACTATCTCTCAACCATTTGATCCCTATCTACGTGATCCAGCCACAATCTATATGGATGTGCTAGTTAAAATATATTTTATTTTACTAGTCATATTTTTTACCACTGGGTTGCTGGTCATTCTATATCAGTTTGTTTCATTTAAATGTTTCCATATATTTATTCACAAAAAAGTGCTTCTGTTTGGGTTAAAATATTTATTTGGTTTTATCTAAAATGTTTAGTATACATTTATTTACCATAATATTTCATATTTTGTTTGGGTTATCTCTTGGTTGGCTTCAGTTATATTGTTTAATATAAATTTCTTTACCTCAACTTTCAACTTATATCTTAGTTAGCTTCAAATAAATTTCTTAATGTACATTTATTTACCAGAATATTTCATATGATATTGGAACGGTTAGCTCTGAGTTGGCTTTTAATAATTTGTTTAATGTATATTTATTTACCAAACCTTTCAGACTATCTCTGCCCGACCTGCGCCTTGGTTAGGGTTGTACATGCATTTATTTAAGCATTATTCATTAATAATATGTATTGTAATTATATTTTTTTGAGTAGGCGTTGGCCACTAGTACCTTTTTATTTGGCTAGGCCTCATAGCTTATTTGAAAACTCACTGGTTAGAAGGAAATCCTAATAGTACCACAAATTCATCAATCACATAGCAAATATTTCATATGAATAGCTCCACGTCGGTCGCAACGTTCCAATAATTGACCCATAAGTTTAAGAAACAAGAAATGGTTGCAAAGCAACTTAGTCCCTGCTTAAGGGATAGATAAATGTGAGTTGTTTAGACATGTTGGATAGTTTGGATGGTTTAGTGGGTGGTTATTAGATGAACAAAGAATGAGACAAATAAACTAATTCAATTAGAGTGAGTGAATGGCTTCTATGAAAGGCTTCATGGAGTGAATTACTCATGTTCTCACAAAAAGACAATAGATATCATGAGATTGCAGAATGTTGCCAAGTTTTTCTAGTTTACCACTATCAAGTTCAATGCTAATTATATTAGTTCATTCATTGCCACAACTTCGAGTTCCATGAATAAAGGCATGTTACACCAGATCGCGGCTTTCAGAAAGATCACATAGAAACATTAGTTATCACTACTTTGTTCATACACTTGTCTACTTCATATTACATACCTTTCATGCTTGAATCTATGGACTGTCACATAGTTGACAAGGAGGGTTGTTACTATTGTCTGTACCCACGAAAACTCAGTCAATTTGCTGCTCCTTCATGAAAAACTGAGGTCTGCAATCTCTCTCTGTTGTTTGAACAATTCACACCAACAAAAAATCGCAAAAATAGTCAAACTCATACTGCTCTAGTATTCCTCAAACCAAAACCTTAGAACCAGCGAAATATCTCAGTCTGAGCACTTTTATCAAAACTCAGGTTCAAGAAAAAAATGTCTTCGATTTTTTCTCTCTATGTTTCCCACGAGTTTCTATTTAGACGTGCGAGTTATGCCTCAGTTGACCTTGTAATTTCGTTGGTCAAAATGATGGCAAGATAATACTATGAAAAAGTAGAGTATATTGTTCTCTGCTCTTCCTTATCCGAAAAACTCAGTAAAAAGGGTGTATACCTTGTAGTTAATTTATGAAAAAGAGTTGGTGTATAAATACACATTGAGGGAGATTAGTTAGGAGCTGAGTTGATGGAGTGTAAAAAACGTTTTATTAAATAAAAAGAAGTGCTGCGCTTCACCCTTGCTTCTTTCGTTGTTGGTAGCTATGCTATTGTTTATGCCTTTTTCTTTGTTCTTTCTGGATTTGATGCTTCCACCTGGCTATTGATGGGATTTGCTTCTCTTTATGTTAAGTAAACTATATATATAACAATATAACAAGGAAAGATTGACATGTTCCCAAGGTTGCATAGATCTGAAAATGAAGTGAAAATATTTGTTATTTCTTTATTTACCACTAATTTCTCGTTAATTATCTATGTTCAATACTTTAACTAAGATTTTTGCTCCTTTAAATATACGTTTAATTGATCAACTTTGTATGAACGATAGTGAAGGTATTAGTGGCACAGGGGAGGTAGACCTACATCGAGGACCTCTACCTCACTTAGTTTCCATCCCTAGTTGCAAAGCCTGTTCGAAAGCATATGCCTGTAGCAGATTTCCTTGCAATTTGTTCTTTAGTTTTAATCCCAACCAAACGTAGTACAACACACTTCCCTAAGTTGGCGTGAAGATTTAAGTAGGCAAAAGCACATCATACTAAATTATCATTTAAAAAACAAGAATCAATGTGGCATCAGTAACGCATGCAAGCCACTTTACATTGTCCATGACACATGCACAACCGCTGCTACAGCGCATCCGGAGAACCTGTTCAGAGTTAGTTTGAGTAATTTCATTTTTAGTGATTCATTGTGTTATTCATTGTAATGACCTGTTTTTAACCATTGCTTGGGTTTCAAAGGAAGAAAAGGGCAGATAAGACAACGCATCCATAGACATTCGTGCGGAAGACCTTTGTTTCACATTCATGCAGCGGATCTGGAGAACCTGGTCAGAGTTAGTTTGAGTAATTTCATTTTTAGTGATTCATTGTGTTATTCATTGTAATGACCTATTTTTAACCATTGCTAACCATTGCATGGGTTTCGAAGGAAGAAAATGGTAGATAAGACAACGCATCCACATACATTCGTGCCGAAGACCTTTGTTTCACATTCGTGCTGAAGACCTTTGTTTCAATCCTAACAAGATGGAAAACCGTTTCAATTACGACATTTGTAGCATTTATTTATCGCTATCGCACCTTTGTAAGTTTTATCCCATCGATATGATCCAAGTATGTTTAAGTAAATACCAAAAAAACATTTAAGTCTATAGAAAATATATGGAAGTGAATTACAGGTTATATTAATCTAGTGAGTAAAATCTTAGGTTTAATTTTGATTTTTAAAACATAAAAATCTCTCATGAAGATGGTGTGCCAGTAAATCATTCGCAAGAGAATAATCGTGCACTAGCCATCAACGAGGCAGATGTTTCTCTTTTAAAAAAGTTGAAAAGAAAACATGCTTTAGAATCAAGCTCCACAGATTAACTCTTCCACGCCATTTAGAGAAGATCTTGGAAACGGTTGGATTGGCCAGAATTGTGGGAATGGAATATCATCCCCAGGGATTAAAGGGCGTGCGTTTGCAGATGAAGGGAGGGGGGTTCTCCACAGAGTAGATTTTTATTTTTATTTTTCCATACTTTGTTTTGGTTATATGTAACTTTGTTTACAAAAGGAAATGTTGCCAGGGAGAAAACCATTCCAGAAAGTTTTGTAAATGATTTTTAGAATCTTGTTTGTTTCTTTAGGAGAGGCAAGTATGATACAGAATTTTACTTATTAAAATAAACACTGTTTATATGCTATTGAAGTGTGGTTTTTCTCATTTTTCAAGCCTAATTACCCTCCATGGATAAAAAAAACTACTTTCATGAAATTTCAAGGGTTATTAGGACCTACATGTTCTTAATTGTTTCTAGAGAAAATGGAAATCCCAAGTGATGATATATGTTGCATTTTATTTGATATATCATGTATTGTAGCTAAATGGAGGTTTCAAATAAAGAATATTGTGGCTCATATCATATATCTGGTGGGTTGGAAATAATAATGTAATGCTTGAGAAAGCAGAAAAAAACTGGATTTCCAACCATGAAGCGGAGACCATAGCCTATGCAAGAAGGATAAAAAAAATTGGGGTTGGGCGTCACTTTCGGCAGCAGCTGTTCTGTGTGAAAGGTGAGGCCCTCAAGCTCTAAAAACTCAAAATTTAATTTTTAAAGCTTCTCATTGATTCATCTTTTATTTTGATCATATGAAAAAGCTGAATTTTTCAGTAGTTAAGTAGTTAGGTTAATTCACAAATTCATGGCTCATAGATTAAAATCTCATTGCCTGTGCTCAAGCCAAATGGGCAATTTTTCGATTCTTCCATAATCTATAAAAAAAATTGTTTTTTTAATAAACACGGTTTCAGGAAGTACATAGCCAGTTGACTCTACTTGGAGGGCTATTTGCATGGTTTGTTATGCTTCTTTGCATCAAAGCCACCGAGTAATGCAAAGCCACATTTAGCCACTTTCCACCACCTTTATGATGAGTCTACCTGCATATTGGAAGGCCCTCAGCCCCGTGGATATCTACCCATCCTCGTCCATCTCATGGAATGCACAACCGAGGTCATGAAATATGCTCGTTCAGTTGCAGATAGAGAGGGGGACTCCTCCAGAACTGGATATCTAAGAACAATCGTTGTTTCCTGTAAGTTACCCATATCAATGTTAATTGGTAATATTTTTTCATAAATAACTAAAATTTTCTGAATTTGTTAAAAGATGAAGCTAAAAATTAAGCTTCAGGGTGATGAGGAGGTCTATCAACCACTCCACATTTTACACCCGAAGATAGAACCTCGACAACCCCTGGCTGGCCTGAACCGACTACCCATGCCTGGATAGAAGAAAGAGAAACCGACTACCCATGCCTGGATCGAAGAAAGAGAAAACCCCTGGATGGTTAAGAGAAGAAAGAAAGAACCGAGCGACTGACTCAGCTTATGCGGGAGGATATGAAACTGCTGCTAGTGGGAGAGGCTTGTATGAGCTACATCACTCCGCTTTGAGGCTTTTGGGACCTTTACATAGTAGGCTATGAAGCTGAAGTAGGTTCATCCAGCGTAAAACCCAACGAAGCTGAAGTAGGCTTGTATTACATTGAAAGTTAACATAAACTAATGATAGTGGCTCTGCATAAAGGGCATGAAAAGTTGATTGCAGTACATGAAAGAATCCAACAATCAATACAAGAAATATGAAAGAAATGTTTGCAGTTGGGAAGAATGCGGATTCCATCCTCGTCCCCAATATTAGCAGTTTTCATATATTTTTAAGCAGTAGTTGCGGTCGTTCCTCTTCCTTAGATTTTCAGCGGGTCTAATAGGAGTGGCTCTAAAAGGTAACATGTAACTTGAAGTTAACTGGGAAGACCTCATGGTATAGGGAAGCTACAGAGAAAGTCTTTCTTTTCTGACAGGTGTATTGTATGAACAAGGAAAGGTCTTCTGAGACTGCTGTCCCCTACTGATCTTCCTGGTCAAGTAAGTTGAATACAATGTCACTATTCACTTGTGTGTCTTTAATTTAATTTCATTATGTTGTACCTTCAAATAATGAAACAAATTCATCATGTTGCGAGTTCAGATAACAACAATAGTTGAAAAAATCACTATAGCTGAATATGAAATACCTGTGTTGGCAGTCTTCATAGGATTCCAGGGACTCCCAGAAGTTAAGCTGGTTCTTGGTTCTTCCATGCAAGAGATGTTCTAGTTTTCCAATTGAGAATCGTCGAGAAGGCAGAGAACACCGGGATGCATGCACTTAACAAAACATGCACACATGGATCCATATTGTTGCATGATCATGCTATGTGGCATTGTAGTTACCAGAGCATGCACAAATGGCTACATGAGCATAAACACATGGCAGCTAGCATGCAAAAGCCACACATGGCTAGCATGCCAAGTTTATATTATAGTTTTGTTTACCGTTATAGCTAAATGCAAAGCATAACATTAAATGTTCACTCATTAATGCTAAAGTAATACCTAGCATTACTTACAATTTGGATAGTATTCAATATCGATGCTCTCCAAACATATGATAGAAGCTTCAATAATATATTTTCTGGATCATTTGCCTCGAGATGAGGCCAAATAAGAACACAAAAACCTCTATTGGATGATATAAAAGTTCAAACATTTTCATTCGTCGAAATAAAGGTGAAATGAATGCTGAAAAATAAGATGCAAAGAAAACTTTGGTTAAATACTTGGTTTTTGTGCAGGGACTAATAGAAACGGCGGCAAGCCGATTCATAGAGTCCCTGCTAGCCGGAGGTAGGGACTAATAACACTATCATCAATCACATAGCAAATATTTCATATGAATAGCTCCACGTCGGTCGCAACGTTCCAATAATTGACCCATAAGTTTAAGAAATAACACTATGGATATAGTGGATCAATCAACATAATTTTGGAAAGAAAGCTAATAGCTAAGGATTTTACCATCACTAACTTTCAAGGTAAGAAAAGGATGTGTAATACCACAAAAGCAAATGCTAACATAACACTTGCAAATGAGTTTTGTAGATATAGTTTTTAAATTAGAGATAAGACTTGCAAATGAGTTTTGTAGATATAGTTTTTAAATTAGAGAATTTTTGAGGTAAAATATGGGTCTTAAAATAATGAAAATGTATTTTAAAAATCAATCAATCACATTTTAGAGGATGAAATCATTCTTAATGGTTAGAGGATGAAATCATTCTTAATGGTTGAGGTGACATTGATTGTTTATTTGTCTCATTTTTAATGGTAGATGAAAATCCATAGTTAACCATGGTAGTGCTTTGAAGTCATAAATTGAATTACTCATAATGAAAGTCTTTTAACACTTTTAATAAAATAATAGTATTGTCATTTTCAAGTAAAGTAATAAAAATAATGAAAATCACACTTTATCATAAAATAATATTAATTTTATTTTCATACTTAAAAAAATACTACACTTAACTATTATATTTGTGCATTTACATATCTTTAATTTCAAATCATATATTTCTTCCATTTCATTTGATATCCCATTCTTAAACACATTCTCTCTAATATTTTATTATTATATGTTATTATATTTTATAATATAATACTCGCATGGATCCATCTAAAATGGGATCTACCAAGCACCCAAAGGGATCAAATTTCTCAAGGTGCAAACCCTTATTTAGAGTGGAAATGTGTAATTTATTTTTGGTGGTTTTAGTTTATCTAATTTATGTTGTTATATATATATGCAATTCTAAAGAATTTAAATTTAATTTAAGTCGACAATTTATTTTTAATAATATTTTCATTTTTTTTATAGAAAAGACACATGTCAACTCTAGGATGAGCACGGAAGGAGTTACACATCTACCCCTACTCACTGTATAATGCACCTATTTGGTGCAATAATGTTATATATTATATACTATACTATACTATTATACATCATATCATATAATTATATAATATAATAGTATATATATTAATATTATATTATAATAAAATATAGAAGATGTCTAAAAATTTGACGATTTGGACTAACCATTTTTTTTTCTTGTGGAATTTGATGTTTTTTATTTTGCAAAATTGGAATGTGACTATGTTTCAATCCCAATTTTGATACACCATAAAAAAAACTCTTAAAGAAACCCTTCAAACACCTAAAATTCCAAGACTTGACAAACTTATATCCTAGATTTTTAAAAATTTTGACCAATTTTTTTTAAAATTATACAAAAAAAAAATCAACCTATTCCTAATCAAATCATATCATTTTTATACTACAAAAATAATATATAATAATGCTCATAATAAAATAATATCATTGTCTTTTTCAAGGAAAGTACTTATATTGAAGGTTGTTTAACACTTTTATAAAATAATATTATTTTTATTTTAAAGAAACAATAGAATTACCTATTATATATATTGTTCATACAAATACTTTTGCATTTTTAGGAGATATAAATATAGTATTGAAAATGTAAGGAAACATATATCGTTCATATAAATACTTTTGCATTTTTAGGATATAAATAGAGTATTGAAAATGTAAAGAAACAATATTTAAGTAATAATAATGTTTATGTATAATTATATCATACTAAATATAAAAAGTTAATATAAATTAAAAAAATAGCTTATAAAAATGTCTTATTTTTTATTATTTAATTTTATTTACATGTTCAATGTATATAAAATTTAAATAACAATATATTTTTGAAAATTTATGATTGAATTTTAGTTACATCAATGTAGTTTTTTTATTAATTTATTTTTAATCAATTTTGAAATGTAACTTAACCATGGAATGTAGTATAAGAGGTGAGTTGTTAAATATACCTACTCCATGTAATACCCAACCCATACTTTTTTTAATATATCTCATAATTTTTTAATATATCTCTTAGCCCTTCCATTTTTTACATGAAAAACTTTCTAATAAATTTTGTAAAATCACCATATAAGATATAGAAATAAAACATTTTTGCACATTAACCCATAAGATAACAAAATAAATAGCTACCATCGAATCAAGTACTAGGGTTAAGAAACCATATCTGAAAGTGGAATGGAGAAAACAAAGGAACTCAAATGCTCCTCCCATCCTTAGTAAAACACAACAGCTAAAATTGCCCAATTTCCACCATCGAGCATAATGTAATAACATTGCTTTACATATTAATTTTAAAATTAGAAGTTATAGGTTATTTAACGTTAATATATAATTAATTTAAATATGATAAGTCCACGGGGGCTTCACTTGTTGATCAATATCCTATCACGTTAGTTCATATTGTGGGTTTTAAAATTATCAAAAATCCAACCAATATATTGCAGGTATTGGGGGGATGAGGGGTTTAAGGTGGGTGTGGGTAGGGTGGTTTATAAGGATTGAGGTATAAACAGAGGTGGGGAGGAGGTTTTAAGTATTGGGAGGGGGTTTCAACAAAAAGAGTTTGGGTCAATATCTCTCGAAATTAAGGGTATTCTTTAATATCCCACGATCGCATGTGCTATGTGAGAGGTTCACTAAGTGAAGTCCCTGTGGATAAGTCACAATCACTTAACAAAGATAATGGCTTATCACATATTGGTGTATTTATACACCTCATTTGTACTATTCTAAACATCATCACTTATACATATATAAATACATTATCCAACATGTAAGACTTATATTTTTACAACTGGTATCAGAGATACCATGGTTTTCGACATCTCATATCCTCCATTCTCCTTCCCTCATATTTTCATTCCATTCATCCCTCATTTCCATTTTCATTCCATTAATCTCTCATCAAAGCCAAAAACAAGACGCGGGTTTCTAAATCCACACTTGGTTTTATTAAGCGAAACCCCTTTCTGAACTTCTTTATTCTCCTTCCCTCTTCTTTACATTCCACTAATCTCCCGTTTCCATTTTGATTCCACTAATCTCCCTTCAAAGCAAAAAGCAAGTTGTAGGTTTATAAAATCACACTTGGTTTTATTAAACCTAACCCCTTCGTGTCATTTCCAACAAAATAATATTATTGTTATTAATAATAATAACAATTATTGTTTTAATATTTAAATTCTTCCTCTCAAAATAATATAATAATAAAAAATTATTATTATTATATATTTTTTATTTTTTTTCAAAAAACTATTAAAATTTTATAATAAATATTATTATTAATATTTAATAATAATAATAATAATAATAATTATTAGTTTATTTTCTTCAAGTTCTCAAATCTTCAAAAATGGAAATGTTATTATACTGGATAAATTTTCGGAAGGAGTGGAGAAAATAAACAAAATGTGGAAAACATATGAAGAAATATTTATAATTTTGAAGGAAATGATAAGAAATCATTTGAAGCAAAAACATGAAAAAGAAAGAGAAAATGAGAATAAACAAGAAACCAACCAAGAACGTAATAAGAATAGATAACAATGACGAAGAAAAGAAAGATAAAAAGGACATGCATGAAGGCTAGAATGTGGAAGACCAAAATGAATTTTCAAAAGAGGCTGTTGTGAATGCCAATAGTGAAAACAAACATATAGTTCAACATATTAATAAACCTGGAGAAGTACTAGTTGAGAATAATGATAGCAAAAGCAAAGGGATGTATGGGCCAGGCATGAAAGGACACGACGCTGTTAACGATTATAAAGAGGATGAAGATATCCAACATCATAAGGATAAATATAAATATGATATCAGAAAAATTGTTAAACAACAAAAAAGGTAGAGGAGTATCATCATGGAAATAAAGGGAGTGTAAATTTTCCTAATCACGATGACGAAAAAAATAAAAACCAAAAAGATTCTTCGACTCATGAATATATAGATGCTTTGCAATTTGTCGCAATTCAATGCACGACCATGAATCACTAAAACTAAAGTATTCCAAGAAACAAATGGAGAAGATCACAAAGTTAACAATGTTTAAAGATCCATCCTTCTTTACCAAGGAAGCCAAAGGTCAGCCGAAGAATGGTGACATACTTACGCACAAAAAAAATCAGAGATGAACATCAATAACACTTGTGAGTTTCTTAAAGGAAATTTTGTGGTACAACAAGTTTTTCAGGAACACACCAGATTGGAAACTCACAAGAACATACCCTATAATCATTATGTTTTTACCTACATGATCATATGCAAAAATAAATGTAAATAGAAATGTTACCATATATTTCAAGAATTATTAAACAGTTGTGCAATCATTCGCGACAAGAGTTTCTTTTTCAACATCAATCACACCTATGTGTTTCTCAAATTAAATTTTGTCAAACACAACAACCCTATTAAAATTGCAACTAATCAATCATTTAAGAAGTTCAAATTGAGCGCTCTTACACAAGATTTTTGGTCGATTCTTTTCAAGACGAGATGACTTGTAATAAACCAAATGGATTATTACCGTTTCTCTACATATTAATTTATAAATTAGAAGTTATAGGTTACTTCATATTAATATATAATTAATTTAAATATGATAAATCATAATCACTTAACAAAAATCACTACTTATCATATATTGATGTATTTCTATACCT
This sequence comes from Pseudotsuga menziesii, assembly GCA_001517045.1. Taxonomy (NCBI): domain Eukaryota; kingdom Viridiplantae; phylum Streptophyta; class Pinopsida; order Pinales; family Pinaceae; genus Pseudotsuga; species Pseudotsuga menziesii. Next base: position 301,645 of record LPNX010795563.1, read on the forward strand.
CATTTGTATTAGTCTAAACATCATCAATTATATATATATATATAAATACATTATCCAACATGTAAGACTTATATTCTTACCCATAAACATTGCGCCAACATGTAAGACTTATTTTCTTACCCATAAACACTGCGCCATGGGAGAGGTTCTCATGGGAGAGGTTCTGATGTAGTAAACCAACAAATCTGTGCGTAGTACTTCTGAGGAAGCCTGTAGAAGACTCTGTAGAAGACTCTTAACACCGTTGAATTATTTAGAATTATGGGCACATCACAGTCCTCAATGCACCGAACGACGTCCCATTATTTTTTTGTGTTTATTTATAAGAATTGCCTAAGGTCATATTGCCACCCTCAACAGGTTGATTCCTCCTGAATCTTGTTCCATGCCTAACTCAAGTATTCATTAGCAGTTTGCCAGTTGTAGTGCTTTGGTCACCACCTATCCTCCCCTCTCCCATGACGCAACAGTTTCTCATTAACAACCGAGTTCCATCTATTTCCCATGATTACTTTATTAAAAAAAAGTGATGAGAAAATGACCGATGTTTAATACATTGACCATCCTTGGTCATAAAGGAGTCGAAATACTCTTAATAATTGTTCAAATTGTTTTCGATAAATTCCAAATTTATTCAAAAACCAAGTGTTACATGTATGATGGGGCATTTGGCAGAAAAAAAGAAAATTTAGCATCCATGGAACTATACCTGGCACTCTCCTAGCCTTATCCTGTATGCGAAACAATGAGTCCCGAACTACTTCGATCTATTCGAGCCAAATATGTGGAGAACCAACTATTGAAACCTGAGTATAGTTTTTGAGAGACAAGTAAATGCGACTCTGGAAAAATATTATGGTAGTTCCAAAACATCTCTGAAACCATTTTTGACACTCGATTGTGCACAGGCACCACACGCCAGATTTCTTCTGAATCCTAAGCAATCCGACCACATGATAGGGATCACCCTGCCTCAAGGTCTGTCAACTTTAGTCCTAAGGTTACGACGAGAGCTAAGCACCGAGTCGCAGACTTTTAAAGAGTTTGTTAGAGGGTATGTAGCCTGTATGTTCATCGCTAGATGTTTTTGATTAAGTGTTTTAGTGGTTGATCATACTCGAGCTGCAGACCCTTAAAGAGTCTTTCAATGAGTCCAGCGAGTATGTTCACCACTAGATACCCTTATTAAGTGTTTTAGTGGTTGATCATACCAGTTGCAGACCCTCTGACAAACTCTATAAGAATCTGCTAAATGATTAGTTCTTGTCCTAAGGTAACATAAAATACTCAATTATATAAAAGTATGTGTCATCTTAAGTTGTCACTCATATTGGACGGCTCGTTCTTTGCATCTTCTTCATGTGAATAATCTTTAAATGTAACTTGTTACTGTGAAAATTTTGGCCTAAGATTCGAGCCAGGCTCACGTTGGATTCCTATTGTGGCCAAATAACACAATTGATTTAAATTTGAAGACTATCTAGTGCACCTCTGTCAAACGACTATTTCTTTTTATGTATTGGGACAACTCGCTCCTAAACTAGCGAGGACAGTGATGGGCCAATCTATCGGAATAGTTGTGTGGATAAATTTAACAAACACTTAATTTTGGTTGGTGTTAACCCCACTTTAAGATCAAAGTTGTTAAACCTGGTCAGTAATGATGCTCAACCCTACATAACTACAACCCTAAGAAGTTCGGGTCTACTTACGTTGACCACGAAACTCATGTATGATGTTAAAACTATGCAACAATGTCCAAGACATAGCATTTGCAAATTCTATTTTCATGTTCTGTCATAGACATTACCGCATGCAACTCTCGTTTATAATTGAATATAATATTTTATATATTTTATATATTATAATACTTAAATAATATTAATTGGAAATAGAAGAACTGAAAGTCTTTTATTTAAAAAAATATATTCAATAGAAATATATAGATTAATTTATTTTTACAAAAATAATCATTGTAAATTTAAGAAGGATTATTAATATTTTATAAGTTTTATGCATCACTAGTACATGTGGAATTTTTTCCCATGGAAAATGGTTGCTATTACAACACTTGTGCGTTTCTATAGCCACAAACATGACCCTTTCTTTTCGTGGAAAAAATTTCGTCGCTAAGCAACACTTTCCACACTTCGTTGCTATTGCGACTAATGGCTCGTGTCCTTATTGTGACGAATAAATGGTTTCTATTGCGATGAAGTTTCACCTTTATTGCAACAACAGGATAGTCTCTTTTGCGACGAAGGTTTGATAGGTCGTCACTATAGTGACGGAATGCAATATAGGCCATCAGAATGGAAGGTTTGATAGGCCGTCGCTATAGTGATGATAGGTCGTGGTTTTAAAAAATGACGGTCTTGCGACGAACATTCGTTGGTGTAGCAACGATTCGTTTTGACGAACTAGCATGTTTAACGAAATTTTTGGCACCTTACGCTGTCGCTATAGCAACGAAAGCCCCTTTCATGTGTCGACAAACTTGCTACACTAGCGACGAAAATTTTCGTCGCTAGTGTAGCCAATTCATTAGAACATGAAAAGGGATTTTGTCGCTATAGAGATGACTCATGCTAATTTTTTTAAACGGCGCACATCGCTACAACGACATTTTTGCTATTCAAAAAAATGGCTCTTGGTGAAAAGGTTGGGTATAACCTCCATCATCGTTGGTTTCGAAGTCCTATTCACGCCAAGCCAAGGAGAGACATTTTGCATGTAAGGCTCATGATAAACTTTACTTCATGTAACAAAATAGTTGGCGTGATTCCTATATATAAATAGTAATGGATACAAGGTTTCTTGAAAGGTTTGTTCACTCCATGAGCAACCTGGGTATGTCACCCATTTTCTTTAAAAGACATTCGATCTTCTTTAAAGGAGCCGAGTTCCCAATCAACTAGCAATGATGGTACTACATTTATGATCCAAGAAGGGAGTCAAAGTTAGGATATAAGATAAATTGGATGTTGAAATTCCTTACTACTGGAATTATTACATTCTAATGCCGTTATGGTTGACCAATATAAAAAAAAACCTAAGGTACTTTCCTTTAATATTCAAAACATGTATAAGAATTTGCAGTTTTATCTATATTCTCTTTTTATTCTTCTTTTTATTTTGGGCTTAAGAAATTGTTTTCTTCTTACTTTCTGAACTGTTCCATTCCTAAATGATGTGGGTTTAGGTATTTATCCCTGTTATTTTTCTGACTTAATGTAATAGTTTCTTTTTAGTTTTTGACAAAAAAAAAAAATGTTTCCCATCTATAAAACTTTTCAAAATTGCATATATAAATATGGTGAACTATAATGCTAAAGAACCTAAATTCCACCTTTGTTCACTGTTTTCCGTAATATGTCAAGAATATCTCAATGAATGGTGGAAAAATGCTAAAATACCTACTAAACTATAATAGAAGCTTGCTAAAGAAATACAATTCGTTATTCTCCTCGATCTATGCTAAAATCCTTTCAATGAAAGATAGGAACATGACAAAATTCTTGGTATTTTTTTTAACCATTTATGTCTTCATGAATTATCACAAGTGTTTTGTGTGCCTAAAACATATATAGGGCATGCAAATCCTTATTCTATTTTCTTTTGAAAATCATGTACTATAACCCATATAGCTCTTATGGATCTGAAATCTAACATGTGTTTGTATGTAAGTAGCCCTTATGGCTACTTTTTCCCTTTCAATCTTATTTAAAAAAAACTGCTTATATAAAAAAGAAACCGTGTTTCATATTGATGGAACAACATATATGTATATATTAGATAACAAAGACCTTACACGTACGATTTATTCTTCCTTGAAATGTATATTTGCATGCATGTTAAACTCTTAGAAAACATTTATTACAACAAAAATCATATATAATGAAACTAACTCGAGAGGATTTTGGATTATTTCTTTTCAACTTACTATAATATACATTTTCCTACTTCCAGCAGAAAGGGTAAAGAAAAATATAATTACTTATTCTTCTCGAGAATGATAACTACGACCAAAAAAAACATCGAGTGAGATAAATAAAATATAAGCCATACAATTTTCATAAATATAGATATCACCAGATTAGGAGTTCCAGAATCATATCTGGAAAAAAAAAGCACGAGTTGTTTGATCCAGGTGCATATGAAGAAGCACGAGGTAGATCCAGGTGTATATGAAGAAGCACGAGTTGTTTGATACCCAACATTAATCTAGTAGTTGTATAGTAAGTAGAGACAGGGATAGATACATACCCATTGCTAACAACAAATATAATTGTTTATTTTGCATAAGAAACACCAGTGGTGGACCCAATTGAACAAGTAGTTAAAGATGCATAGGCAAGTTTTCCAGTTGTTTAAGCAAGTGATTAAGTTGTTGATTATGTTCCAAATATTCCAGGTGCTCCAAATCCAGTAGTATATCTAGTAGTGTCACCTACAATGCTAATAGATCTTGATCCAATTGTTGACCTTGAAGCCAAGTTGATATCTAGATACTACAACTTACCACATCTATCCAAGAAGCCACTGTATTACTACCATAACAAGCATAGCTATAAAGCCAGAAATCCTGCCAGACAGATAACAAGAACAAAAAAATATAAAACTTTTCTAGTGTAGGTGGTTACTAGTATCATGAGATACATTGCATAGTGAAACAAAACACATAAATAAAAAATTACCCAAAATCACAATTCTTGTAGATATGTTATGTTACAATTACAAAACCATAAAATTATTCTCTAGAGGTAGATTTCCAATGGTAGATGTATTTTGTTTATGAGCGTATATTTACAGAATTGCATATATATGGTCATAAATGCCATGTTCTATGGGGTTATGATGTTTTTTATGATCTATTTATGAGCATAGATTTGAAACTTGAAAAAATTTCAGAAGCATACACAATAACATGATTAAATAATACCCAAAAAAAAGCATAGTTGCAGAATATACAGTTTCCCATGTGTTCCTAGATCCTAGGATATTGAGTCCACCTAAAAATTAGATTCATTTGAGAAGGTTTGGACATTTAAATACCTACAAGTATTTATTACAAAATTATTGTGAAGATGTGGTCCTCTCAAATTTTCTTGTTAGAAAGTTAGCAGGTTGTGGCTCTTCTTAGTACCCAATCAATACAAGCAAGGATGGTAAATGAACATGGGTCAGAACATCAACTGTTCAAAACATAATAATGCCTTGTTTAAAATAGGTAAACAATGTTCAAATGAAATTTATTGTTACTATTCCCTTACCATAAATGATCTAGTGTCTACAAAAAGTAAAACTTCCAAGAACTGAAAGTTTTAATAATGATCACATTGTAGTGAAGGATAATTTATAATCTACTCAGCTTCAAGTCTATTTAGTATTTAGTATTCTTTTCAAGAATTTGTTAAAATTAGATCTCCAAGAGTTGGAATATCAACATGTAATCAACATTAAAATATCACAACTCCCTCTAGCATAATTAACACCAAACAAGTCATGTACAGAAAGGTAAGGTCAAATTAGCCACGACTTAGCTAGGAGAGGTTACAATAGTCCACTTTAAGGATGAGGGAGGTCATCACAGTCTATGGCCCATCTAGGAGAGATCATACATAGTCACAATCCATTAGGATACACCTTACATAGTTACAAATAAGGTTTAGCATCTCCATAGGGATTACACCAAAGCTAACAGTCCAAGAGTAGCCCACAGAAATGAACATGGTCTATATTTTCAGCAAAAAAATGGTCTTGGATCAACCTAATACAGTCACAGGTTAGCTTCATAAAGTCACGGCCCAGCATGGCAACATGAGAGACACCACACATTCCATGGGTTAGATGCATAAGGTCACAACTGAACAAGAGCGACACCTCACATTCCACATGTCATATGCATAAGGTCACAACTCAACACAACTCATGATTCAACAAATAAGGGAGCACAAAGAAACCCTTAAACTCAGAAATATATGTTGCGTGAGGATCTCCTCTTTCATTTTATTACCAACTCCATTGTTCTTGTTTTTCATTATGGACCACTTAAGAAACTGGACAATTGAATTTCTATCTCACCTACCAAATTCAATAAGAGTGTTAATTCCTACAAGTTACCCCAATGAGTTGACAACCCCTCGAACAAATGTTTTCTATTTGACTATGTTGTCACAATTCAATTGGAACCAATCTTTTGAATTATCAGTAAATATGTTAATATAGCCACTTTTTGTTAGAAGTGAATTCTCTTGAGTCTTTACTTTCCGCATCATGCTCATAGGAGTCGTTCTAGTGCTACCACTTTGTATATAGTGCTATGTACATCATTTTGAGACCACGAGTCCCTTAGACATATTTTAGTGTTCATTCATTGGACATTAATACAATTATCTTATTATTTACAAAGAAAGCAAACAAAGCATGTTGATAACCATATGCTAATAATATAGTTAATTTCTTACTCATTCTAGATATAACATTGCATAAGGAATAAACTAATACCAATTAGAGATTGCCACTAATACTTAAAAAATACTCAGAAGACTAAAGAGAAAGATAAACTAGGAATGCAAACTAAACACACCACAAAAGCACATATATAGGGATTACCTTGATTTGTACCAACTGAGATTCACTGATTTTACTCCCTGACAATTCATTAGCACAACTCGGATTCACAACGACAACACACAAAAAAAAATAGGTATAACTTGATACCATGCCAAAAGGCTCTTAAAAATAATTAAATCTCTCTCTCTAGCTTCACATATGCAATACACAAGAAAAAACATGAGCATTATTCAATACCATGCCAAAAGGATCTTAAAAACATAATCTCTCTCTCTTACTCTAACAAAATATCCCGTCAAGGGCCAAACAAGATTCAGACCAAAGAACTCCATCATCACCCATTGTCCCACTCCGAGGGCATGGTGAAGCAAATGTGGAACAACAAGTACAAAATTATGGTGCTTTGTAGGATTCCTTAAATATTCTCTCGTAGTTCTAAGGTTAAAATTATTGGAGAGGATCTTGGAGTGAAGAATCCCTACAGAATGTAGAGAAGATGTGCAAAGATCGTATCATCAGGTCAAGGATAAATCCAAAACCCAATGAGGCATGTTGGGAAGATTTAACAATGATAATGGGGTGAAGCAAGGTTACCCTTTGTCCAACAATCTATTTGGGTTATACATTGACAAACTGGAACAAAAGGTAAATGAAAAGTGAGGGCAGGAGTGTACATCCCATGCATATTTATCAAAATTTTACTACATGTCCTAGACATCATTTTCACAGCAAGAACATTAAATATCCTACAAGAACACCTTTAGGCACTAGAAACATTATACAAATAAGTAGGCATGGAAGTTAACACTAGAAAGACTAAAGTGATCATCTTCTCTCTCAAACACATATCAATTCATCCTTGAATTGAGTTCGAAAGAGAGGCACTCAAGATCATGCAGGAATACAATTAACTAAGCATCAAATTAAATAAAAATCTCAATTCAGAGCAACACTCTAGAAACACGCTGCAAGGAAGCACCATATATCCTACAAAATAAATGTAGAGGAGCAGATATTTTAGACTAAAACAGAATCAATGACATATTCCATAAAATCATCACACTGAGACTGCTATATTCTGAGAATCAAAGCATCAATGCCATACAAGATTATGCTTGTTCAAACAAATTTGTACCCATTGGAACAGGAAGTGATACAATGGCTCATACTATATAGAATCAGAGTAAAAGAAAAAAGGAGTTGAAATGGAAAGCAAGAGAATACACTGTCAAATTAGCAAGGAGACACTACAAAGGTGGAAAAACGCTTGGTAACTTCAATGCAAAAAATGATTTGCAAGCTGGAATATATCAAAGATTGATTCACCACTAGATAAAAAGAAGAGTTGAGGCACCCTTTAGGATTGTTACATATAGGGTAGATGAAGAGATAATATATATATCATATTCCATCACACTTTCTTCTAGGATAATTTAACACTATGTCAGGTTGTGGTTTCCTATGGCCTTGAGACAGAGATATAGCACACGCTTTCTAGGATTGATGCTAAGACAAAGGGAGTGGGGAGTGCTATCAATTTTCTTCCCTTCATACATCTCATCAAGGGGAAACGACCTTCTTGCACGGGCCTAAAACACAGTTGATATAGTTATAATCCCTTTTTCTATTCTACAATAACAAGAAAACACTTTTCAAGGCTAGAGGCTTCTCCTATTGTTGAAAATATGACCTAACTACACTTTCCCATTGATTGAAAGTGTGCTAAGGATGAGGTGATGGATATGAGGGAAAGATAGGTCCTTTTTTAGACTAGAATTCTAGTTGATAAGAAGGGTGGATTCCTTTTTGAGGCTAGGTAACAATGAGACAGATATGAAACACTCTTTCTAGGGTATGTGGCTGAGGAGAATGAGTGAAATTTCAAGACTTATCTAATTCATTCTTTGCCTTTGTCATGCTCCATATAATCATCAAACCCTACCACGTATTTCAAGGTTTCATTGTTACCCAAAACCCTATACAGTGCCAAGAAATATTCCTTAAGAGCTGCAAAAAGCCTAAAACTTGAAATTAGGCCTCTTACTATTGTTCATTAGGGGTGTAACTAACCCATAATTTTTGAAACCTTCTTTCACATTATGTTCCTTGAACTATCAAATGCAATTGTTCTATTTCTAACCAGGGATGCTTATACTCTTCTCAAATCTTCCCAATGGTCATTAAAGTTGTCTTCTACAAATATGTGGAGAAATTTCACCCTAGAACAAGGTCGGAACATAACTATTGTAGGTGACTATTTAGGCTATAAATATTTCCTATATTTTATTTATTTCTTTCTTCAATACTACTAGAGTACCCATAATTGATTCTCTCACTCCCAATACATTGTTAGAATTGATTGAAAGTGCACATAATAACATCACTTTTGAGTTAGGGCACACTCATGAGAAAATGGGTGTAACAACCCACATGTTCCAAAGAGGATTGAAAACCACATAGCCTTATTGGTGCCTCCATATTCTTACTAAAAATAACACAACTATTGACAAAAGGCATAGATTCCAAACACTAGATAGTACATGCACTTCCATTAGCTACAATTTGTTGTAGGAAATAATGTTTATGCGACATTATTTAAATCCCCTCATAGAGATTGATTTCCCTCTAAGGTTGTTTTACTTGGTTTTTACTTGGGAATCTACCATTAAACTAATAATTGTAAGAGGCTTGCTACCTTAACATTCATCATATGAAGTTATTTCAAAAACTCATCAATATTTGCACCTTCTCATTGAAGTGTCTACAAAGTATTCAATACATACTACTAACCAACTTGATATGTAGTACTGCAAAGAAGAATGCCCTTACAAGACTGATCTTGTAACCCAAATTCTTAGAGAACCATTAAACTTTGTCATGTGAGGCTTCTTTCCTACAATTGCTTGTCCAATTGGAATGGACCTTAACATAAAATTCCCCTTCCACACATTGCTATTTCACATATACAAACTTGTAGTTTGGATCACCTTTTTACCCAAATGTTCAATGTAGAGCAATATATCACCACAAACTAATCAAAATTATGGCACCATATTTATACTCTATCATGCATGCCTATAATGCTTAAATGATCAAGTAGATGGAAATTCGATGAGTATGCATTTTTTTCATGAGGAAATACTAACATGGGAATAGTGATAGGTGTGGAAGAGGGTTGTTGGATAGAAATCAAAACATGGAAAACTAAGTTCAAGTGCTTTCATTTCCATACACAAAAAACCACCCACAATCAACAACATAACAACTTCATCCACCATGTTTCCAAGGCATAAAAATATTCAAAGAATCAATATATAATATCCAACAATATGAGCATGTGAAATGCAAGAACACTCAAGTATTTATTCCAATTTCACGCATGAGTTAAATGCTTCAAATTCGGTCTAGGAGCAGACCCATAATTATGATGTTTTAATTTATTACATCCCTGAAGCAAGCTACAAATTAACGAGGTAACCAATCCTACATCTATATTATTTCTATATTATTATTGCATGTATAATACTCATTCCAACACAATATAAAGTTCAAAGAGTATATCTCTTCTCTAGGCAAGTCAAGAATCCAATTCCAATCTTTATTTTACTAACCGATGAGGTTTGAGAGCTGTAGCCTCGTCTTTGATACCAATTTGTCACACCACTAAGGTGCTGATCTAGATTTATGTAGGAATACAACATAATACACAAATAACAAATATGCAATGGAAATAACACTTCATTTCATTAATCAAAGAGCTGAAATTTGTTTACATACAGAATGGAAATAAACTAGCTAGAGTGCTGGTAGCTTATCTCTAAGAAGAGATGTGGCAGCTACATGCCTCTGAAATCTGTGTTACAATAAGGCTTGAAGGCCTATATATTATTGAGAAACAATGAAAACCCTATACTTTCAAAAACATAACCCTAGGAGGTGAAACGCGAGAATGTGGGCCCCATTGGGCAACTTGGTATATCAATTTCCTAGGGTCGTAAATTCGGCATACTACCTTCATTTGACACACATGATACATCATTAGAAATATCTATTCAAGGACTACATCCATAAGCAATAAATATCAAGGTCGGAATGGACTCATATTTTTCTGACCATTTGATGCCGAAAAAATGTCGTATAGGGCCTCAAAATGGCTCTGGAAGTTTAAGACCCAAAAACTACCAAAAATAGTAAATTGTGATACAATTAAGGAAACTGGAAAACTGAAAGAAATGATGGTGGGTGCCAAGTGGAATAGGCATGTGGCCACCAATATCCTCCTGGATCAGGTGCAGCTGGAAAAAACTTAACACACTAACCACACCCAATAAATAGAAATATCTAGTAGATTTATTCTTAAGGGCAATAATATATCTAGGAAAATACTCAACATGTCAAGGGATGGATTTAGCATTATAAAAAATATCCTTATACCATGCATAAATTGCATTGAATTATGCCGAATATTATTGAACATCATTTGATATAAATTTTCTCTGAACACCAAGCGCATATTCACTTCATATTCTAGCATATAGCTACTTGATTCTGATCCATTTTCCAAAAGTAATAAAATAAAGTTAACATGCATTGAGAAAGTTCATATTTTATTTTATGTTTTTTTTTTCTTTGTTATGTGTAGCATCCTCTGCTTTGCATAGATTTGAATTGGATTTCGAGCCATAGTGGTTGAATGATGCAATATCAACGATTTTCCCATGATCAATATATCTTAACACCTGACAATACCATTTCAGTTAAGCATACAAAACTGTTGATCCATTACTCTTAAGGTGCAACTGTACTCATTTTCTCTTCTCTTATTTCATAGCTTCAACCCTATGTGTGAGCCATCAGCTATGCAAAATCACTGGGGATGAAAATTGAATCAAAGTGGGGTTGGCATGGCCTCAAAAGAAGCTAATTATGACTTGCTAGAGCCAAATGGTCATCATGATATAGCTGAAAAAGAGGCATATGACTTCACTATGATAGTGAGGCAAGTATGTGCTCAGGTAGTCCAGTAGGAGGTTCACCTAGTGTTGATTGTACCCCACTAGCCGAGGTTACATTGCCTAAGATAAATCGGTTAAGAGGACTTTGGCTACCATTACCTTACAAAATTTATTGAATAGTCAAATTAGTCAATATTCCCCTTTATAAAGCTACCATTACCTTACAAAATTTATTGAATAGTTTACAACCAAACTACAAGTCTTAAAGGATAAAGCAATTATTAAAAATACATATGTGGCCAGTTTGTTTAATACAAACATGAGGTTAGAAAAAGTACTTGAGCATAACCTTATAACGTTAAATCTCAATCCATAACCATAAAACCTAGATCTTTCACCATCACCCCTCTACAAGGCCCAAAGGGAGAGGGGCCAAATATTCGAGTTTTTATCACTCACAAATCATAACTCCCTTGACTAGGGATTGCTAATTGTGACAAGATAGATCGATTAGTTTTCTTTTTCAAGATTTTTTTTTTAACCAAAATATTACATACATAAAGGTACATGGATGATAGGGAAGCCTACAAGGTTAGTCAACTAATTTATGCTAGCGGGATCAATTATATTCATTCTTTCCTTATTAGATTACAAAGTTCAATTCTTGCATTATTGTATAAACATCCACTTAATGGAACAACTAGTTGTCTATAAACGTCTTCACATTTGTTTTTCATTATTCTTAACAAAAAGGACATAGCATCCACTTTATCTAGTATTGTATAAAAATTCATTTAATCCTTCACTTAGTGCAAGTTTGGCCAACAATACAATCTCCAAGGGGTTGTAGCCTCCTACCAGTTGGTGCTAGTGAATCAAGGGTGTGGGTGCATCCTGATTGGTTGGTGCCAATCGAATTCTATTGTAACTTGTAAATACAACTTTGTAGTATAGAATGAGTTGGTGCTTTACCCTATTGGGCTTACATGTTAAAATTGTGTTCTATTTGTTCTTGTTGTTATGTGTTTTGTGTATCTTGTTGATTCCATGCTTTGGTTAAAGTTTTAAATAAGTGGTTAAAAGGAAAAAAATTAACAATACTGTTTCACCCCCCCCTCTCAATATTGACCAATATTCTAACAATTGGTATCAGAGCCAGTCTCTTCACTAAAAGGGTTTAATCACTCGAAGAATAATATACATCAGGATGGATCAGCTGATGAAGGTATCAATGAAAGTTCCCACATTTGATGGTGAATACTTTGTTTTCTAGAAGATCAGAATGAAAAACTATCTAATTCCTATTGGGTGGAAGTTTGGGAACTAGTTGAAGAAGGATACAATGTTCATAAGGTCACTCCCACAGAATCAGAAGAAAGGAAGAAGTATTGGGAACATGCAAAAGCTCTAAACACATTACAAGCTGGAGTGAGTAAAAAGATCCTTACAAAAGTACTAACATGTACGAGTGTAAAACAACTCTGGGAGAAATTGGAAACCCTCTATGTAGGAGATTCCAAAGTAAAGAATGCAAAACTTTAATCCTTTAAAGTACAATACGAGAGTCTAAAAATGAGGGATGAAGAAACTATATTAGAGTACTTCAAAAGAATTGAAAGTATTGTTAATACAACCAAATGTTTGGGAGCAGAGATACCAGATAGTGAGCTAGTTGAAAAGGTACTAAGAACACTCCCTATAGCATACAATCCCAAAGTACCCACTCTTGAAGATTGAGAGAAGATAGAAGAACTTACCATGGAGGAATTATATGGAATTCTCACAGCCTACGAGCTAAGACTAGGCATTGATAAATCTTCAAAAGAAGAAGCATCCTTCAAAGTGATCAAGAAAACAAAAAATCAGAAGCAAACATTTTAGGACAACCATCACGAAGAATTTGATGTAGAAGAAGCCAATTTTATTAAAAATATTCAGAAAGGACCAGGGAAGTACAAAGGAAAACTTCCTTTCAAATGTTTTAATTGTGGCAAAGTTGGGCACTTTGCAGCTAAGTGTCCTTATTACAAGAAGGACTCTGAAGATGAAGATGACAAAAATAAACAATACTGGAAAATGGGAAAATCCCACTATAAAAAGAATTACAAAGAAAAAAGGAATTTCTACTCAAAAGAAGAGAACAACAGTTCATCTGAGTTTAGTGATAGTGATGAAGAAGTGCTTTTTTTGGGCATTCAAGAAATTGAGAATGTGGAAGAATCAGAAGACAAAGCAGTGATTAATATGAAAGAAGAACTTCTTAGTGCCTTGGATGAACTAAGAAAATACAAACAAAAATATAGACAAATGAAATTTTTTATAGTTGAACAGAAAGAAAAACATGAACAAAAGAATAAAGAGATGGAGAAAATCATGAGCAACCTAAAGGATAAAATTCTAGAAGCAAGCAAGATAGAGGAAAGTCTGGAAAAATGTCTTAAAGAAAATAAAATGAACTGTGAAAGATTTGAAGTAGAATTAGCTCTCCTAAGGAAAGAACTAGATACAAAACATGTCGAAATGAAATATGAAAACAACTCTAAGATCTTGGATGAGATTATAATCACACAAAGGGATCCAAGTAACAAAAATGGAATAGGTTATTCACCAGAAGAAAACCAAGGTAACTCAAAACATTATGCAGCTACTCTCCTCAGTCCAGTTAAGAATAAAGATGAAGAAAAGACAAACAATAATCAGAACTCCAAAAATTATCCTCACCCATCAAGAAGGAATACAAGCCAACCTCACAAAAAGTTTATTGAAACAAGTATCCTCACATTTTCTTTGGTGATTGTTTATCATGCTCTAACTTTGGACACAAAGCAAATAACTGTAGAGCATATGGAAGGAAAAACTTGAGGAGCAAGAACTATAACTTTAAAAACAACCAAACAATTGATCAAGTCAAGAGCAAAAATTATAACCCCTTTACAACTCTGCAAGAAAGAGATTTGGAATGCTTTAAATTTCATGACTATGGACATAAGGAAAGAAATTGCAGACTAATGGAGATCTCAGAAAGACCAAAATACCTGAGAGAGGATAAGAAGCTTTGGAAAGAAAAAACATCAAAGAGGGAATGTCTTATTGCCTTGAAAGCCCAAAATGAAGGGGATCTCTGGTATGTCGATAGTGGCTTTTCAAAACACATGACCGGAGATGAAAACAAATTCTTGAAATTAAACAACATAAAGGAAATGTCACATTCGGTGACAATGATTCAGGTAACATTCTAGGAAAAGGCACTGTGAATTTGGGAAAATACAAAGATAAAAATGTGTTGTTGGTTGAAAAATTGAAGCCTAGTTTATTAAGTGTCAGCCAAACCTGTGATTAGGGACATATTTGCATCTTTGATTCTTATAAATGTGATATTAAAAGAAAGGAGTTAGGAAGGTTGGTTGGTACTGCTCCTACAACTTCCAAGAATGTATACATTCTAAACACAAAAATGAACGAGGAATGTCATTTAAATGTAATGGATGAAAGTTGGATATGGCATAGGAGGATGGGGCACATCAATTTTGATAATTTAGTAAAAATTAGTAATATTGAGAAAGTAAGAAGCTTGCCAAAAATTACAAAAACTTCAAATCCCATATGTAGACATTGTCAACTAGGGAAGAAAACAAGAGTTAGATTCAAAACAAAAGAATACTCAACCTCAAAATCTTTAGAGTTGGTTCACTCTGACCTTTGTGGACGTAAAAGGACCAAAAGTTTGCAAGGAGAGTCCTACTTCATGCTGTTCATCGATGATTTTACTAGAATGTCTTGGGTATTTTTCCTCAAAGAAAAATCAGAAGCATTTAACAAATTCAAAATCTTTAAAACTTTTGTTGAAAATGAAACAGAGTCAAAATTCAAATGTCTTAGATCTGACAATGGCGGCGAGTTTACCTCAAAGGAGTTTAATCTCTTTTGTGAAACCCATGGAATTAAGTGACAATTTTCTGCTGCCAGAACACCTCAGCAAAATGGGATTGCTGAGAGAAGGAATAGAACAATTTAGAAGGATGCAGGGACCATTCTCAATGAAGTAAAATTGTTTGATGGATATTGGAGAGAAGCTGTAAGCACAACTGTATATATATTAAATAGAGGTCAGCTCAGGATCAACTGCAATAAAACTCCTTATGAGCTGTGGTATGGAAGAGCTCTTTCAGTAAAATATTTCAAAGTCTTTGGAAGTAAATGTTACATCAAAAGGGTTTATGAGAATCTTGAAAAATTTGATGCTAGATATGATGAAGGAATAATTCTTGGATACTCTCCTACCAAGAAGGCATACAAATGACATAATTTCAGGCTACATAAAATTATTGAGAGTGCAGATGTTAAAGTTGATGATTTAAAAACAAAGAAACTCAAATATCAAGAGATTGTACTGGACAGCTAAGATGAAGATAATGATGAGCTAGTTGATATACAAGAAGACATAGAAGAAAAGGAAGAGAAACAAGAAGATGAAATAGATACCAGAGAAGAAGAAGAAGATATTCAAGAAGAATAGATAAAGGAAGAATCCCCAAGAAGAGACACAAAGACACCCTCAGGAATAATTCAAAGAAATAATCCTGAAGACTTGATTATTAGAAATAAAAGCACTGGAGTGTAGACAAGAAGACAACTGTTATATCAGACAGAAATTGCACTTTTATAACACATTGAGCCTAGCTCAATCAAGGAAGCATGTAAAGATGAGAATTGGGTCAAAGCTATGAATGAAAAATTGAACCGAATTGAAAAAAAATCAAACTTAGGAATCGGTTCCAAGACCAAAAACTAAGAATGTTACTGGAACTAAATGGGTGTTTAAAAACAAAGTAAATGAATATGGGCAAGTAATCAGGAACACAGCCATATTAGTATGCAAATGATATGCTTAGGTTGAAGGAGTAGATTTTGAAGAAACCTTTGCACCTGTGGCCAGATTAGAGGCAATTAGGATGTTCTTAGATTTTGCGAGTTACAAAAAATTTAAGGTATATTTGGGTAAGTTTTTGGTTTTTTATTTAGATGTTGTGATTTTTAGCAAGACCAAGGAAGAAAATCTTGCATAGATGAGAAGGGTGTTACAAGGACTATTCAAGCACGAGAATTAGGTTGTTGATAAATTTGCATAATTGTTCTTTTATGAAGGAGGAATTATTGTATTTTTGGTTTGTAATATATTAATAAGGATTGAAAATGGACCCTAACATGGTGAAGGCAATTATACATTGACCAGTACCTAAAAGTCTAATAGAGGAAATCATTTTTCATGGTTTGGCTAGTTTTCATCAAAAGATTCTAGGAAATTTAAGTTGCATCTATGCATCACTAGAAACTTGTATGGTGAAGGGAGAATTCGAATGGAATACAACTGCTCAAAGAGAATTTGTGAAGTTGAAGAAGAAGGTAACAAAGAGGGACATGTTTTCATTGCTTTACTTTGAAAAAGCGTTTCAAGTTGATTGTTATGCTAGTGACATGACCATATGGGTAGTATTGAGTCAAGAAGGGAAGTGAAAATTTAAATTAGGCCAAGAAGAAATATTTGGTATTTGACCATGCATTTTATGCATTGTGAAAGATTTGAAGAAGTGGAGGCATTATTTTCTTTCTAAAGAATTTCTGTCATACACAAATAAAAGACAGTAAATTCATGGAGTAATTCTGGAGGAAATGATGGAAAAAGATGGATATCATATTAAACTTTATTTCTACATATCGGCTACAAATAGATGGCCAGATAGAGGTTGTAAATAGAAGCCTTGGAGACCTGTTAAGGTGTTTGATAAGAGACAGGACAAGACAGTGTGAGAATAACCTAGTATAGGATGAGTTTTCATACAATAATTCTGTTAATAGATTGAAAAGGAAGATTCAGTTCCATTTTGTGAATGGGAGATAACCTATAGGAGTTACATGGAGCTGGCACCATTACCAGTAACAATACAAACAAATTTAGATGTAGAGTCATTTGCCAACCACATGAAGGATATTCATGATCATATCTTAGATGAACTACAGAAGAGAAATCAAAGTGATAAGTAGAAGACAGACCTAAAGCGGATGGAAAAAACATTTTTAGAGGGAGACTTAGTGTTAGCGCACTTGAGGAAATAAAGGTTCCCATGAGGAAAATACACTAAACCAAAGATGAAGACAATTGGGCTTGGGAATAGTTTGAATAAAATATCAGACAATGTGTATGTGCTAGAGTTTATTGAATTCCTGGATATTTATGAGAGTATCATTAGTGTATTTCAGAAGAGGATGATGATTTCATGGCATATTAGCGAGAGAAAAAGTCATAATGGAAAGAAGATGATGTTGAAAAAACCTTCGATGAGTGAACACTTAGGTGTACCCAGATCTATAGGGTTAAGGAATATGTAGTTTGATGGAAAGAAAAATGTATTAAAGATGCATAAGGGATTCACCTTGTTGACCAATATCTTATAATGTTCATTCATAAAGGGGGTTATTTATATTGTGAAAAATAAGGTCAATATATTGTAGTTATTGGGCGGGAGAAGAATAGGGTATGGGGTAATTTATACATGTTGGGGGGATATAAAAAGGGGTATCTACTATAATGGACACCTATCTCGGTCCCTAGTTCATACTAAATAATAAACTAGTAGTTTTCTCATATATAATTAGGTTTCTTTGATCTCAATTAATTTAAAATCTAGGTTATCAATAATATGCTACGGTATCCTCATTTACAATTTGTGACTTTTACAGTTCTCAAATTTTCATTTCTTACAACCACATATCTCAATAATTTCACATATATGTATATTTATAACTTACATTTTTTCATACTACCAAGTTGAAATTCATCAATTAATAACTCGGAAAGTCTCACTGACTTCCTAGATCCAAGAACAAAATTATTGGATCCCTAAGCCCAAATGTAATATCCCTCTTTCATACCTCTGTTATTTTGTAAGATGAAAAATTAATATTGTACCGATTTGTTGGTGAGGAGCTCAAGGCCAAGGCCCCACCACCAAACCTTGTAAGTAATGTGGTTAATTTCTTAGTGGTAAAAGGTAAACTTAGGAGACAAAAAGACAATAATGAAATGGGAAACTGAAGTTGCTAGGGGGAGAGGGAAAATAACTAAGAATCTAGGAAAAATATTCTTATGCCATGGGCTTCGTAAGGGAGAATGAGCACTAGATGCTCACTCTTAGGCATGTCATTGGATGACATTTGGAATAACCTACACCAACTTATAAGAAAAGGTTAAGTATAGTATTTATCGAATAAATATTAAAATCATATTATGTATACAAGGGGAAATGGGTCCATGTACATTTTGAAAAAGGATTAAAGGACCTCAATATACCTACACCACAAAAGTGTTATGAGGGAATATAAGCATAAAGGGTGAGTGTATGTTTGATAGACATTAATAGTTAAGTTGTAACTCCAAAATAAATTATCTCACAGGACCCCCCCTTACTCCAGAATTCGAATACTTTTCAGACATAACCTGTTTGATTCTGTAGATCCAATTTTTGTTCTAGACAAGATACTGGGTTTATGCTTTGATTAAGTCAAGCTGTCTAGGGCACTATTTTGAATTTAAAGGAGTTTTGTTAATTATATTTTTACCCAAAAATCATGGTACTTTCTAGGTTTCTTCTAATAATTAACATGCGTTCACTCCAAACCTACAAAACTGTATTGATGCAGTAATAACTACACTACAAAGATAGCTGATCAGATAATTAATCTGTATTGATGTAGTAATAACTGACTAGATAGTTAATCTCTTACATTTTGGTTTTCGTCAATTTTTTCACAATAGTGATTAAAGCACAGGGTTCAAACCTATCTCTATGCCGAGGCTATCTAGTTAATCAAACTTGACTTATCTTGAATAATTATTTTTACAAAGGTCATGAATTTTAACTATTTAAATATAAAAATGGGTTTGATCCTCCACACCATCAGTTGCTTTTATTTTTGCTTGAAAGAAGGAAGGGCGTTGGCTTGGAACATGGGCATGAAAAATCATTAAAATTTGATAGCCATGACCATGATTTAGGGCACGAACAGTTTGCCTGAATCATGATGGAATAGGGATTTGTTATCATGTAAATCTCTGGTGAGTTGCAACGACAATGCTATTATTCATAGCAAAGCTGGGCCGAGATGAGGGGAGGATGTTTTAGTTAATAAATAAGTAATATATATATATATAT
>LPNX010795563.1:321420-355054 GCA_001517045.1 Pseudotsuga menziesii
TTTAGTGCATTCACGACTTGCCATATTATGTAAGATGGGATATTGATCTGAAGGTAAAATCTTAACCATCCAAGGATGGGGGGTGAATATAATAGTTTTGTTATACGCTTGCAATTTATATAACCAAGGTAGACTTGCTAAATTTGAAATGATGGCGCCTTTTGTTTTTTGTTTGTACACTGCGATCCATAGGAAGGATTGACAATATTAAAACCTGTTCTAAAAATCATGGGTGTGGTTTGAAATTTATTGGGGTATCATATGAAACACGTGCCTACATTTCTTCCATTCTTAAACCCTATCTGGTGTGATATCACATATTGCTCGGTAGCCATGTTCGACCCGCAAATGGATGTGGGAAAACCAAACTACTTGCGATTTTTGTGAGTGTAGAATTAATTTTTTTGTGAGTGTTGGCATATTATGTTATTTAAACGCTGCACCTTTTTATCAGGCCTGTGTTTTATTTCCTCATGCCGCGCTAGCTAAAATAATAAATCTAATCCAAAAATGCCAGCCATCATTTCATTTTCTATAAGCCCGCCTGTGCATTTATTACAGATCGACTGCTTTCATAACT
This sequence comes from Pseudotsuga menziesii, assembly GCA_001517045.1. NCBI lineage: Eukaryota > Viridiplantae > Streptophyta > Pinopsida > Pinales > Pinaceae > Pseudotsuga > Pseudotsuga menziesii. Next base: position 322,001 of record LPNX010795563.1, read on the forward strand.
CCATCGTTTGATTTTCTATAAGCCCAACTGTGCATTTATTGCAGATCGATTGCTTTTAGAACTCCATCGTTTGATTTTTATTCCTGGGTGTGCATTTTTTTTTCTATGGAACGTTATGATCCAAAACTCATGTTCTCACTTTTAAATAACGTTTTCCATTTACTGGTTTGGAACTTATGCCCTAGCATTCGTGGACTAAGCATAGAAATACCCAGTCGTTTTTATTCCTCTGTGTGTTTTTTTGGTTTCTATGGAACGTTTTGATCCGAGACTCATGTTCTCATTGTTAAATAACGTTTGACAACTACTGGTCTAGAACTTATGCCCTAGAATTTATGGACTAGGCATAGAAATACCCAATTGTTTTTCATGTGTGTGCATTTTGTTTTGCTATGGAAGGTTTGGAACTGAAACTCATTGTTAAATAATGATTGCCATCTACTGGTCTGGAACTTATGCCCTAGCATTTTTGGAATAGGCAAAGGAATACCAAAACATTTTCATTCCTACGTGTGCATTTTGTCTTGCTATGGAACGTTTGGAACTAAAACTCATTATTAAATAATGTTTTCCATTTATTGGTCTGGAATTTATACCCTAGCATTCTAGACTAGGCATAGAGATATCAAATTGTTTTTGAATTTCTGCCTATGCATTCTATTTTGCTATGGAATGTTGGAAGCTGAAACTTATGTTTTCATTCTTAAATAACGTTTGCCATTTATTGGTCTGGAACTTATACCTAGCGTTTTGGACTAGGCATAGATATATAAAATAGTTTGTATTCCTGGTTGTGCATTTTATTTTGCTATGGGATGTTCTGATTTGAAACTTATGTTTTGTTTGTAAACAACTTTTGCCATTTGTTGACCTGGAAATTATAGCCTAGCCGCATTTTTGGACTAGGCATAGATATATTAAGTTAATAAGAACTTAAGTATGTATTTTGAATTATATATGAAATAGGTATAGACATTTATACATACATCTAATCATCCCATCCATGATGTACCTTAATGGTATGATAGAAAGATATAAAATTAACTTGGGTGAAGGTGTTTTACTAGAGTTGAGTAAAGTTACTTCCCTATGGTTCAAAGACGGAGTTATATTTAATGAGAACCATTACGCAGTACATCCATGGATATAGTTATGTATATATGGTGTATTCTTAGTGTGTTAAGGGTTTTGAGAACTAACTGAGCATGTTTTATTTGTGTTATAGGTTATGTATTAACAAGTGAAGACAGAGCTCTAGCCGTCGATAGGCTAATGATTGTGTGAATAAAAAGAAGAATAAGTAAAGGGATTTTTGGTTGCAAACAATTTACCTTGTTATGTTGCATAAAGAATTGGTGATTGATCCATCTGGATTGAATGAATTACTTAATCACGAACCCTAGTTGTGTTAGTAAATAGTTTAGAGATACTCTTGGTGAGAAAGTATATGAAGAGAACAGACAGAAATTATGGCAACGATGATGTTGTGGATTGTAAACTTTTAATGAAATAAATGTCACAGGATGTGACAGTTTTGTGGATGTAATCCATGGATTTGGTGAACCACATACATTGGCATCTCTCTTGTTTCTGTGTCTAAATGTTTCATTTTCCTTGTATTGTTTTGTGTACTTATCATTTTGTTATGTGATCTTGTTAGTTGATTAAATACTTTAGGAATGTTAATCATGGAAAGTTATCATTAATGATTTCTCATTCACACCTTGATATCATTTAAAGGCATTACGTTGATGAAATGCTTGTGAACTACACCTCTTAAAGCTATGAATAATAATTTATTGGAATTACATTAAGATATTATCATCAAAATGACTAAAATATTATTTATTGAAGATTATCAAGACACACTACTAATATGAATGAAAGTGTACCTCTTATGATTCGTCAGTTATTGTTGATTGAAGCGTATAAAGATATTCTATTGATATGAATGAAAGTGTACTTGTTATAATTCATTAGTTAGAAATAAATAATGAATAATATTTCAATTAGAGCGTCTCTGCTTAAGGGGATGGTAGTTCTATAACTCGGTGTCTTGATGATGGATACATGATGGATAAAGATTCAACGGTTGAAATAGAAATTTTAATCACCTAAGAGACCCATATGTTAGTCAAGAAGTCGCAAGTCGATATATGACGAAATGTGGTTAAAGGAATTGGTATTATTTTATAGTTACAAGGTAAAGTTTTAATTGAAAAACCATATTCTAAAAAGTCTATTAGAAGGATGAAAATGCATTAAAGAATTGGCCATATATTGTGGATTTAAATAAATGTGTGTGTGGTTGTATTTGAATGTATAAGTTGTCTTGTTTGAGGAAAAATGTTTGGGGATGTTACACCAAAACCTGAGTACATTCCAACGAGTTCAAATAGTTCAAATATTTTCCCTTTGAATAGAAAAACAATCCTTGTGTGCAACGTCTTCTCAAATTTATCCAAATGCCCCTCATCCCACAAATATTTTCTCTTTGTGCCTATATCCCCCTTTGTTGACTCTTCTTCCCCTCGACTTTACTACCCTTTTCACCATATTTATTATTTCAAATTCCCTCTCAACCACTATGTCAGGTACCATTAAATACATTCAACAACATGGATTCGAGTAGATATTTACAAGTCAATTACTTTATTAAACTAAAGTTACATTGTCAATATAAAATTTGAAATAATTATATTTTAATAATGTAAATATTGGGGTATATAACTTTAGTTTTAAATCCTTTTCAACAAATTAATGAATATTATTTATTTAAATGTTCCCATACACAATAGAAACCCCTAATTAGAATTAAACATAATCAATCCTAATTTATTAATTAATTGGTATTCTTTAAAAATTCCCATAACCTTTTAGTGTGTGTTTATCACATTGGAAAATCAACCAAATAATCTCAATTAAACTCTAACTAATATTTATTTATTAATCAACTAATATTCTTTTATAATTGAGTTAACAATTACTTATTTCTTATCGCACCTAGGTTGCAATTGGAACAAATTTAATGATATGAACAAGGATTAACATTATTAAGGCTTGTTATCACTTGTTTAACATTTGTTAATCAAGTTAATTATGACCTTATTACCATGAATTAATACTCTAAATATAGAGTTAATACTAATAGATCAAATTATTAATAATACACCATTATCATTGATAAACCATAGATATTGAACTTAATTAAGATCGTTAATACTTATTATTTAACAAACAAGCACGCCAATCGACAATTAATTTACCACAATATAGTTAACATTATGAATTAGTATTAACATTTGTATACCAAGTTATTAAGAATCTTATTATCCACTAACTAACTTCCTTAGAATTATATCACCTTTATCAACCATATTTAATAATTAACCTTCATCGCGATTAATTAACCTTTCATTTATAATCTTGACGTAACACTATCATTTCATAACTAAGATAGGCAATATTATTTATAATGTAACCATTCACAGTTGTATGTGTCCAAGACGTATTTTGATAGTTTATTAGATAATTCATACAACATATGTAGATGATCCATGTAAGCATAGCTAATGCTTACATATCTCGTGTAGGTATACTAGTAGCACTTAACAACACATCACACATAATCACACAAGTTACTATCTGTCGACACATACTTAAATTTGAATTTGAAATATCTAGATGCTAACTCATATCATCACATGATGGGACACCAACATAATATGCTGAAACACAACATGACAATCAAGCAAAGGGTTTCGACACACATTTAACTAGTTTCTCTTCTAAAACTTACATGACATTCATATCTACTTACTTATGTTCATCCCATAGGTTTCCATTAAAATTTTACAAATTTCTTCCATGATAATGGATCATGCCTTAAACCCTAGGATTTATACTTTAAGGAGTTACATGGTATAAACTCAATATCAAGTGGATAAGGGTGCATAACCTTATACATAATAATAATGATTACCATAAATATTCAAACCATACACTTTCAACTTTGCATAAACGTAGAACGTAAGCATAGCTAGGCCAGAAATTTAGTCCTCTTATCTCCAGTTATGAATATGATAGTGTAGCATAGTTATCATGCTATAGGATGTTATCATAGCGGTTGAGGCAATACATAACAGTGGTGTATTTTTCCAAATCAATACCGGTGACCATGGACACTATTTTTGTGGAATGTGGCACCTTACATTGTAGTGTATTTGGATACTTCGATTCCCATATCAACCATCTAATAATTTCAGCGATATTGTTTACATGTTTTACTAGGATGATGGAAACTATTGCTTAGGCTAAGAACTCTACATTATCACAACCATACAATTGATGTCATCGATCTGGCTCTAGAAGAACTTGCACAGTCTCAAAACGTGCAGATTTAACGTCTACCACAAAATTAAAATTGGATCAATTTTAAGGAAAACACAGGCAGAGGGTTCACTTTTGCATGAAAGGATATATAATTTCACATCAACCAAATCAATCTCAGTCGTACTGACGCCCAGTTTCTTTTCAAAGGATTCATATCTACAATATCACACGCATAGGTATTGTTTTATATATAAATGAGTTATGTATAATTCTCAGTTCACATAATGAAACCCATAAATCGTGTTGACGCCCGAAAGGATGCAGTAGACTTAGATCTACCATCGCACGCAGAGGTTACAATTTTCATATGTTCATACATATATATAAAATCTCAGAACTCACATTTGAACTCTTATCAACAGACTCCTACATCTCACGTAGAGGTTATGATGCTTACATCTATAAGATCTTAGATCAAAATGACGCCCAATGTTTTTGACAAACTACAGCTCTATTAGATTATGCACAGAGGTATCATCTTCTATAATATGTGAAAAAAAAAGTACATAAGAAACCGTAATTAGTATGGACATCTAAAATGCCTTCAACATGCAACCGATCTACCATCCACGCGCAGGGGGTAAAATATTATATACATGAAATATAAAATAAAACTCAATCACCTTGAAACCATAATAGGACGAGAAACTAAGCGTATATGATTTTTTGATGCCCAAAGGATTGATTTAAGAAAATATAGAGACCTTACCCAATATTAAGCATAGTCTTGGCAGAGGCCATCAATGCAACGAGCAAGGCGTTATCCCTCCACCATACCAGATTAGAGATTTCTTTCAAACTGAGTGTTGTTTTCCTTGCTTTTGCTACCCCCAAAATAATTTCGGATCCTCCTTTTAAAATCTGAAGGGGCAATGGTTTTCCCTTATTTTTCCCTAGGATGCGCCAGGCTTCCATAAATCAAGGAAGAAATTCTGCCACTGACATTGCCGAGTCCCGTGTCCTTCAATTTCGCCTGCAAGTAATTAACAGGATGGCATGCGTCCAACCCAAAGTAATCCTTTATGTATTAATCACCAAAATATATAATGGTTATTTAAATTAGGTATGTTTTTCACTCAAGTGAATACTTGTTCGGAAGAGTAACTCAAACCATGACTTCTCTTTGGTTATAGAAAAGGACAATTATCATAGTATTCCTATGTATTTAGGACTATTTTCAGTTGGTTTGATTATAAGGGATCCTTAAAATTAATATAAGAATACGCTTTTCACATGCAAAAAGGTTTAACCATAAGCTTACTTTTTCTTTCAAAGTAAGAAATACCTTCTTTCGCCTTTTTACCCAGATAAAAGGTTGATACTGGAAAAAGTATCATACAGGCCTGCTATTATCTAGCCAAGGTATTCATCTTGATCACGCCTTAATTCCACTTAGGGTGACACCTAAGGCTTAGGTTGTCAAGGGAAATCATTATATTTTCTTTAACTTCCCCAAGTGCTCGATGCTCCTTCTGATGGAACAACCCATCGCTTGTCTTAACCCTCATCTTCTTGGTAGGGTTGACTACAACCCTCTATTCTTATATATATATATATATATATATATATATATACACACACACACAACAACGCTACCAATGGGAGTGTGCTACAATGACATACGGTAAATATAATTTACTCCTCATACATACAAAATTAATTTCACATGTTAGTCACATCTATGCTAAGTATAATATAAGTCTTTACACATCAATCTGGTGGATGGTATATTTCTTTGTTTAAACGAGGTTTGCTGATGGTGTTGTCTTTATTTCTATTTAATTTTTTTTTTAAGGAGTCTACGACCTATAGTCGATTGACAATTAAATCCTTAGGTTGCTTTCTCCTTATTTTAATTTTTTTAACTCCTGAACTCTTTTAATTCAATGCTAAAATTATTGCACTCCCTCTATCTAGGCTTAACCATACTAGGATTAAGTACTAAGCTATGGTGTATTAGTTGGGATAAGTTTTAGCGAAGCAGGAACCCCTTGTAGGTGTGGACCTTATCTGTAAAACTGCCACAATCCATAAGACTATGGTATCAATTATGGTTCTTTTAACCGTTCGCTTTTTTCCCTTCTGGGTTTAGTTGGCTCCTTGTTAAGTTGTGTCACTGTTTTAAGTCTCCTAAGTTTTTCCACTTAGGTAGTTAACTTATATAAGTTGCAAGGTTTTGTTTCCAGTGGGGCTTTGGCCTTGAGCTCCTCACCCAAAAACAAGTACAATAAACATTCGAAATTACAAAATATCTAGGGTGTGTGAGAGGGATGTTACATCCTCTCTTCCTTAAAAATAACATCGTCATCGGTTTTCCTGTTTTCAACCAATTTCCTTCTTCTACTGAGTCATTTTTCTTATTTTGTCCTTTATGTTCTAGTCCCCATAGATCTTTCTGTATCTTCTCAATCCGCTATCATTCAAGACCTGCAGTTTCCTGTGACAAGATTGGGTCTAGTCCAAAGTTTATTCAATAGAACATGTCCAAATATATATAGATATATATTTTTCAACTCAAACATCAGTCATGGATACTTTTTTATTATAACAATTGTAATCTATGGAACTTCTTCTAGTAGTTATTGGTATCAAAATACCTAATTATTTTCCATAATGTAATTGATTCATTAGCAAGCATAATTACTCCTCTTTTGGGAGGACGTATTTTTATCTTCAACGTTTGGATAATTAAACAGTCTTCAAACTGGGGACTTTCTTTCTTCACATTTTGACATTAAGACATGTAACAGTCTAATTATCTGGAAAATTCCTTAACACATTTTTCAAACTCTCCCTTGAGTTATTTTTCCAATCCTCGTGTGGGATTACGACTATTTCTGAGGTTACTCTCCCTTTTGACTACTAGTTAAAAGTTTCCTCCTCAGTGACATCAAACAATGTCCTGTCTTCCAGATGTCGAGCTTTGCCTAGGTCTCTATATTGATATCACTCTCTTTCATGGTTCCCCTCAAGCCTCCTTGCTTGAGTCCAAGAATTTTTCTTTCACCATCCAACACTCTGATGGGGTCCAAGAAAGCATGGTAGAGTTAGATCATCAATTTAATTGCCACTTCATATTCCTAACACCATTGTGCTCCTGCAACATGTATGGCTAACACCAATGTGATCACACAACAATCACTTGCCTAACACCATTGTGCTCTAACAACATGAATTTTCCTTATTCATTTTTAATGTTAATTACAAACTTTGACTATATGTGACACACATCCTTTGGTTCGTGACTTCATTGTCATTGTCCTTATTCATGAAATAGGCTTCATAGTTAATATAATTAACATTTATCGATAAACAATAATTTTAATTCTTTTAATCAACATTTCCTAAGTTGTAGTGATTTGTACCCTTACCATCATTCATGGTTCATGCAATCTCATAATTCATCCAGAATAAATCGTAACTTATCTTTGAGCATTTGACGTCACTTATTTACAAGTGGATTTAAAATCCATGTCTTAGGTTGATCGTGACAATGGTCAAAATCATTGTAAAGCCCTGCAATGTAAGTACATAACATCATAATCCACAGTTAAATCCTTGGTTCATAAGAATCTCGGTATCCAACAATTAAATTAAGATAAAAGTAAACCATCACTCCTTTAGTGGTTTAACTTTACTTCTTAAGCCCGTGAATATTTTTACTAACAATCAACTTCGATTGATAGTGTTCCTCACATAATCCTGAAATGTTAGCATATAAAATTATACAACATTCATTCACTCATCCTTAGCAATTAAACATCTTTACTCCTTTGTCTTTGGATAGTTATGAGTGAAGGAACACTTCAATTCTACACAACCATACTAAGTGGTAAGCTATAGGTGTAGGAGTCTCAAGTGATATCTAGTTCTATATGCCTATCAATATTTTTGGAGGAGACATTATACCTTTTTGTTGGGACTCTTGTACCTTAAGTAACCCCCCCTTTTTAAACAAGGCCATGCGGGCCATAAATACACACATGTTAAAACTTTGTTATAAACTGATAATGGATAATGTTCATTGTAGGTAATTGTAGGATTATCATACTATTTCTCGAAATCAATCCACTCTTTCCACAAGAATTTCAACATTTGGTATCCAACATGTTTCAAATAACCAAAAAGTTTTAACATGGGGGGATGTATTATGATTCATTATATTAGACACGAATCATTCCTAAGGTGGTAATCATAACTCAACTATTAACACAAGTGCCCAATCGTAAAAGAACACATCCTGATACTTTACTTACTTTGCCCAATCACCTAACTCTAGTATCATATACTAAAATTTTGCTATCACAAATTTTATGGAATACACCAATACCATTAAGGGATATTGTTTTGTTGGGTTTCCCCCTCTACTTCTACTTGCAGCAATTTAGCATCAGGTTTGGCTTAAAGTTAGCTTTTAATTTGGACTTCTCTTTACATTACCTTTTGCGTGCGAGAATTTAACATTACATTGAACAATCAATAATTAATTTTTTTAATCAAATCTTAAGATACACCTAACATTTTTATGCTTATAACCTTATTTACAGGTGACGAGTGTCTTGAAAATAGTCCTCAAATAGTGGTGATTTCTTCACTACTAGAAAATATTCCTAAGAAACAACTTATACCTTCGTTACAACCATCCAACTATTCAGCATATTTAGTCTTGCTACTGCAATGTTGTTAATTATTTATGACACATGCTTTTATATAAATCCATAGTCTATGGAAAAATTGTTTATGTATTTTTGTCTGATATTAATCTTACTCATCCTTTAGGGAAGGGAATAAAAGGGAGTACATTATTTCCATCTTGGCAAGCAATTATAGTAGACTCAAAGTTTACAAGGCATTTCCTTTCATTGTAACCCCATCTACTTAAAGGACTATACATTTTCTATTTCTAACTAGATGAAGCATGAGGGCACACTTTCATTCATTTCAAAGTCATATCTTTACTGTCTTCAAACAATAATACATGAGTCGTGTCGATAATCAATATCTCAATGTGATTCAAATAAACTATTATTCATCATCCTAAGAGGTGGGGTCCACAAACATTTCATCACCATACTGCTTTAATCAATATTAGTGTGTGGAATAATCATTATGATAACTTTCACTGATTATCCTCTCTACAGTATTAAATCAATTTTCAAGGTCGTAGAACATTAAGTACACAATAGAATACAAGGAAATGAGAACATATAGACACAAAAAAGGAGAGACACCAATATATGTGGTTCACCCAATCCTTGTGTTACGTCCATGAAACTGTCATGTTGTGTAATATTTATCCAAAATAACAGGTTACAATCCACAAAAACGTTTGTTTCCCAACTTATTATAAATGATGTTACAAAAGTGTAAAGCTCAATTACACCTGGACTTGTGGGGCCTACAAGGAAAATGTATGCTTATAACGAAAGGGAACATCTTTATACAATGGACACTTACACATATATAAAATGTGACACAACTCATAGTATCATTTTATCCCCATTCCTACATATATATAGATATATACATGCCCTCTCCATACCTTAACAAGTTATACTAAAGTAGAATCTTCCCTAGGTTTAATAACTCTAGGTAGAGCTTGGCTCTACCACATCTCTCGTATCCCTCAATAAGGGAGATTTACTTCAAGGAAATACTTTTAACTACTGCCCTTAGAGCACATTCATTTTAATCGAAGTATAAGTACACTATTCATCGAAGCTAAGCTCACATTCTACACTTAAACATTAACAGGAACACATTTGGACTTGTTGCATTCTCATGTTCAAATGCAACTCAATTTTCAAAGCACTTTTGTCATAGCCTTTACATAGCAAACAAATATTCACAAAGCTTATCACAGTAGGATCTCACGCTCTTGTGCATCTTGGGTTTGGTGTTGGTTCTGCATAAGCAAGATCATAGTAGTTGAGGTGACACATAATAGCTGTGGATTTTTCCAAATCAATATAGGCGACCATGGACACTATTTTTTTTAAATCCGACACCATACCTTGTCGTGGATCTAGATGCTTCGATTCCTGTATCAACCATCTAATAACTTCAATGATATTGTTTGCATGTTTTACTAGGACGATGGAAACTATTGATTAGGATAAGAACCCTATGTTATCAAAACCATACACTTGATCTCATCAATCTGTCTCTAGAAGAACTTGCGCAGGCTCAAAACGTGCAGATTTGACCTCTACCACGAAATTAAAATTGGATCAATTTTAAGGAAAACACAGTCAGAGGGTTCACTTTTGCATGAAAGGATATATAATTTCACATCAACCAAATCAATCTCAGTCGTACTGACGCCCAGTTTCTTTTCAAAGGATTCATATCTACAATATCACACGCATAGGTATTGTTTTATATATAAATGAGTTATGTATAATTCTCAGTTCACACAATGAAACCCATAAATCGTGTTGATGCCCGAAAGGGTGCAGTAGATTCAGATCTACCATCGTACATAGAGGGTACAATTTTCCTATGTGCATACATATATATAAAATCTTAGAACTCGCATTTGAACTCTTATCAATAGACTCCTACATGTCACACAGAGGGTATGATGCTTAAATCTATAAAATCTTAGATCAAAATGACGCCCAATGTTTTTGATAGACTACGGCTCTATCAGATTGCACGCAGAGTTATCATCTTATATAATATGTTAAAGAAAAAAAACACAGCACATAAGAAATCGTAATTAGTGTGGACATCTAAAATGTCTTCAACAGGCGGCCGACCTACCATCCACACACAGGGGGTAAAATCTTATATACATGAAATATAAAAAAAACTCAATCACCTTGAAACCATAATAGGATAGAAAACTAAGCGTATATGATTTTCTGATGCCTGCAGGATTGATTTAAGTAGAAATATACACCTTACCCAATATTAAGCGCAGTCTCGGCAGAGGCCATCAACACAACGAGCAAGGTGTTTCCTTAACACTAGGCATTATCCCTCCACCATACCAGATCAACGATTTCTTTCAAACTGAGTGTTGTTTTCCTCTCTTTGGCTGCCCCCAAAAGAATTTCGGATCCTCTATTTAAAAGCTGAAGGGGAAACTATTTCCCTTATTCTTTTCCCTAGGATGCGTCAGGCTTCCATAAATCAAGGCAAAAATTCTGCCACTAACATTGCTAAGTCTCATATCCGTCAATTTTGCATGTAAGTAATTAACTGGATGGCACGCGTACAACCCAAACTAATCCTTTATGTCTTACTCACCAAAATATATAATGGTTATTTAAATTAGGTATGTTGTTCACTCAAGTGAATACTTATCCAGCAGAGTAACTCAAACCATGACTTCTCTCTAGTTATAGAAAAGGACAATTATCATAGTATTCCTTTGTATTTAGGACTATTTTTAGTTGGTTTGATTATAAGGGATCCTTATAATTAATATAAGAATAAAATTTTTACACGCAAAAAGGTTTAACCATAAGCTTACTTTTTCCTTCAAATTAAGAAATACCTTCCTTTGCCTTTTTACCCGAATAAAATGTAGATACCGAAAAACGGATCGTACAGGCCTGCTATTAGCTAGCTAAGGGATTAGTCTTAATCACGACTTACTTCCACTTAGGGTGAAATCTAAGGATTAGGTTGTCAATGGAAATTTTTATATTTTCTTTAACTTCCCCAAGTGCTCGATGCTCCTTCCGATGGAACAATCCATCACTTGTCTTAACCCTCATCTTGGTAGGGTTGACTACAACCTGTTGTTCTTAAATATATATATATATATATATATATATATATACTTGGTTCATAAGAGGAAGGAGCGGCTTACACATACCTTACACCTGATAAAAATGATTTATTTTTCACTAAGTGTGTTGATTTCGTTGCCCGTCTAATAAGGAAAACTTGAATTCCTTGAGCTTCATAAAAATGGTGTTCCCATGTTATCATTGATAATGTAAAGTTCCTCTGTGAGTATACTAGAAACTGTGAGAAGGTGGAAAGGATGACACATCATATATGAGGTGTGCTGTATACTATCATGGGTCAATTTTTGTTTTAATAAAGGAGGTGACTAATTTTGGTGGATGTAACCCTTGGATGGGGTGAACCACGTATATTTCACATATTGTATTTATCTTATCCGTACATCCTTGCATCTGTGTTTTTTAATGTGTTTATTTTAGATTGTGTTTTGTGTGATATTGAAATACATATATTGTTTTCTATTTAAGTGAGAATTCAATTACAAATTTCTTAATAAAGAAGCTGATTTGTTGATGCATAATTACATGTATGCATAACCAGGTTGAATGCATTAAGGAATAGCCATGACCTTATGGAACTAACTAATAGTCTCTTAAAGTGTTTACTATCTTATATGAAACAATAGAATGAGTAATTCTTAATTAATGTAGCAATTCCTAGGGTAAAATTTGGATTGGGGACCTTATCTCTAAAACCGCCACAATTCGTAAGACTACGATATCAATTATGGTTCTTTTAACTCTTCACTTTTTTCCCTTGTGGGTTTAGTTGGCGCCTTGTTAAGTTGTGTCACTGTTTTAAGTCTCCTAAGTTTTTCCACTTAAGTAGTTAAGTGTTATAAGCTACAAGGTTTTGTTTACGGTGGGGCCTTGGCCTTGCGCTCCTCACCCGAAAACAAGTACAATAAACATTCGAAATTACAAAATATCTAGGGTATGCGAGAGGGATGTTACAGTAAAAGATACCCTTTGAGTGGGAATATTGATGACATTTTGAGGTTGAAACACTAAGTACGGGTATTAAGGATTCAAACCATCGCACCTAACATCTTGTAAGTATCACTTTCCCACTAGTATGGATATAAGGCTCATTAGGATTTTTCCACTATTAGGTAGGAGTCTTAGTTCCTTAACTATATTTAGGGGAGGAAATACAAACCTTACCCATAAACGTAGCTTCTAATTCTCAAGGTCCATGGAGGAAACCTTGAACCACCACATAGCACCTACTTTGTAAAAACACACCCAATGGAGGTCAAGCTTTGTGGCCCAATAAGCTTCCTTAGGGAATATGGCCCTTATTTCATCCTTTGACCACTTTTGGTGCTCAAAATCTCCAAAACGTGTCCATATCCTCACCAATAAGCTAAAAAATCCCTAGATAAGTGTTTACAGTGGTCCAAGGACTCATTGATAGCCCTTCCAAGTCATGGATTTGTTGTCCCAACCATATCTAGGACGTAAATTCCCATACTTAGTGTTCATAACCTCCTAATCATGTGGTGTTCATAGACAACCAAGATTATTTTTGTGAACTAAAAATGATTTACATCTGCTACATAAACATGTCTTAGAAAACGTTGTGGTTCCAATACAAATTTTTTAATAACCCAAATTTTGGGCCTAAAACTTATAGGCATGTGCCTATTGATTATGATGATTATCTTGATGTTTTATTTTTATGTTGGGTTAAGTACCCCACTACATATGAACATGATGATTTTTCTTTATATATTGGGCGTAAGACAATTATTGATGATATATATGTACATGGTATATGATGCCTCAAGATAAATGTTAACAAAGTATTATATTATTATGCACTTTATACATGGTATGTATAAAGAAGTAAATATATATTAATAATATAAATAAATGAAAAAAAGAAGAGAAGCTCCATCAATTATTATTTATTATTTAAGATTAATAAATAGTATAATGTCTATGAAAGTCCAACTAGGAACTAGTAGAAAGTTTCTAAGTTAAAATATTAATAATTACCCAAAGTAATTGAAAAGGGTTAGATCAAGAAACCAAAGTTTCTTGTTTAAACTGTCCCTTTGACTGAAAAGTATGTTTATATAGACTCAAGCCAAGGAAATGCTTGGGGTCTTGATTTGATCTAGGGAAATTATTATTTCTGCTTATTATGCTCTCAAGTGATTTCTTGGAGAAATGTTTTCCTGCAAGGAAAGGAGAATTGATTCAGAATTGAATATGAGCTAGGAAACCCTACCTTAGGAGCTCTAGGCTACTTGCATGTTGGAGTCCAGCTTGGGGGGATCCAGATTTAAGCCAGGAATGGTTCCGGGTCATGGTTGGATGGAACATGGTAATTCCCAAGTGATTTTGGTCATCTAATAGAGGTTAGATCTGCATTTGAATTGTTAATGCTGGTTATTTAAGTCTACAGGTTTAGCCATTAACAGAGTTTGAAATTTAGGTACGAATCCCTTGACTTCCTATTCTATTTTCCTAGATTAACTGTTGTTTATGCTAGGTAACTGATTTCAATTCATTTCCTAACCCTATTTGTTTGATCTTCTGGTTAATAATCTGTTGGGTTTTGTATTTTCTTTAATACTAAGCTTAGGCTGCAAATTTTATTATGCATACTGCATATTACCAGGGTTTGTATCTTTAAGTTGTTTCTATCTTATTCCAATACTTGAATTGTGTTTATTGTAACTAGGTTTTGTTTTTTTGGTAACATATATATATTGCTCATTTGGATTTATCACTCTGCTAACATATTGCATTTGTCAGCAGAGGCTTACCTTAGCTTTCGTTAAAAAAAACCTAGTTCATGGGTACAAGTAACTATGTATATATATATATATATATATATATATATATATATATATATATGTATGTATGTATGTATGTATGTATGTATGTATGTATGTATGTATGTATGTATGTATGTATGTATGTATGTATGTATGCATGTATGCATGCATGCATGCATGCATGTATGCATGTATGTATGTATGTATGTATGTATGTATGTATGTATGTATATAAACAAACTTTAAATAGTGTTATAAGTTAATCCATTAACTAAGTTTAAATCAATTAAAGAAGAGAGTATAAATAGAACAAAGTTAATAAATCATTCAAGACCTTTCAAGGTCTGCCTTAATTAACATAAACTAATATTTAAACATCTCCATTTAAAATAAATATCACCATAAATAACCAAAAAGAGAAGATATCATGACCATCCAAGTGGTCCATTACCAAATCTTTGAAATCCTATCAAGTCCACAATCCAAATCACTTAGTCAATAATCGCATCCATTTACGTAACTCAATTGTTACAATCCACAGTCCTTTTATTCCATTCATCCTTTTTATAAAACATAAGAGTTTAAAGGTCCCATCTAAATCTACACATAGCCTTCGCATAACATTAACAATTAATAATTAAAACCCATTTTTCCAACAGTGGTCATGACATCGATTCCTATCGATGTCCATACCCAAGGAAAAAGCAATAATAAAAAACCATAGCATTTTCTCCACAAGTAGTAAGTGAATCGCATCACCATATTTACACCGACCACGCTATACATCTAATGTATGAGGTTGCGATTTATAAGTACACCAAATTCTATGTAATAAACAAATGCATACGCTAACAATGAGGTCATAAGACCCTAACCACATTCACTCCCTCGGCCAAAGTTTTTAATTTAACACACTGTCCTTCCGAAATAACCCTATACAAAATGTTTGCCATCGTGGGTTCCCCACCCATGGATCTTCACAGTCCACATTGCATAAGAATTAATAACATAATTAAAATCCTATATTAAGCTATCGCAACACTGTGGGAAAGGCTCATGCCATTCATGACATGGCCTATACCCCTATTACACACCCATCTTAAAAAACATAATAATGCATTATATTCATCTTGTACACAGCATAAAATAATAACCACAGTAATCAAATAAAAAAAATATTTATCCATTTACACAGTAGGAGTCACGGTTTGCTACACAGTCGTCATTTAAGACCAAGAACCTAGTTACACAGGCATGCCAATGGGCTAATGCACCATTGCAAGCAGTCGTGCAGCCCATGGCTAAAAGGCTTGAAATCAAAATAACAATTACATACACAAGCTTATCTACATAGAGTCAAATGGTTTACGATTTACCTCATGGCTTAACGCCTTAAAAAAATAATAAAACCCAAGTTTGTATCTTAAGCATGAAGGTGAAATCTAAACTCATAGCATAAAACCCCAACCAAACAAAAATCCAAACGTAGTCTGCCCAAAAGGGCCGAGAGGTAGCAAGTATAGATTTGCTCACAGGCTTACCGTGGCCACTATGCAACCATTTTAGAGCTAACAGTGAAGTATGGAGCCACCCCTCTTTCGCTACCCTGTCACCTGCAACCCAAAATTGAATACGATAGCTGAGAAGTATGAGAAGTTAAGAACCTTAAACCTGAAACAATGTGCATCCATGGTTTTCTCCCTATGTAGATCCAAAATGCACAAACCTCAAATGAAAAAAAAATGCACAAAACATCGTGAGCCAAGCCAAAGGGAAGGCTGCCACAATTTCCAAGATCATTAAATGCACCAACTGGTGGCCATTAACATGATACTAAACCCACTCTCCATAGTTAAGCGTCATTGCATTCGTGAAGTCCAATGCAAATCTTAAATCCGGCTGACATATGGTACAACCATAGGTTATACTCACTACCCCTTCATATCACCATGTAACAATTAAAACATATACATTATAACAAGGTTAATATATTACAGTAATAAGGTTTAAGTCTAGAGTTTATATATGGTCTGCGCTAGCCTCAAGTAAACCCCAAGAATTTGTATTAATATAATGTATGTACCAAAGGTTTAAGACCTCATAAAATGTGAACCTTAGGAATTAAGCCATAAGATTAACACCATACAATTAATCCCTAAGCTTATGCTTAGTGAACATGGCATATGTAGTATGCCATGTTAAATACTTTAACCCTCATAAAAATCAATGGCTTGGTTTTGAAGGCCACATACTTAACCTTCAAAATAGAAAACATAAGAAGTGTTAATAGTTTTTAATAAACTAAAACATAAACCGTAATTAATACCAAAATGTGAAATAAAGAGTTACAAGACCATAAGGAAGCATAAGTACTGAACAAGAATCTAGAAGTAATAGTTAAAATTGACGAGAATAGGATGTATACCTGTTATAAATCAGAGTTGGTAAAGGAACCAGAGTCCACGAGCAGTATGCTCTTTAAGATCCCATCGCAAAGTATGAACTGCATGTGAAATAGAACAGGTGCCTTAGTCCAGAGAACTAAGTAAGCCCGCAAACAAATAAACACCTTTACCTCTCAAACCGTCATGGGAAAACGAGTCCCGCCACTTTCCCCACTTTGTTTCCACAAACAAAGTTAAGTTAGGACCTTATAATTAACAAATGTGACTATGCAGAAAGGATGAAGCATTTATATGAGTGACGACATATAAGGGACAAAAGTATAAACATAATACTAAAGCAGTAAACAACAAGATGACATCATAAGTAAAATACATTAAAGTAAATAACTGAAAGTGAAAGATAGAGCATAAGAACAACTTACAAATAAACAGTGGTACATGAAGTGTATGATAGAGTTTTGCAAGTGAATAATGTTTCGTCTAGGTAGTTTCTACTAGCCTATAAATTTTTGTTTTATTTTCGATTTTTGGGGACATTACTAATTTTTAATGTTTCTTATGGTTCGTCTTCAATTTTTGATCCTTTTGAAGATGGGTAATAAGCACAATTGTGAAAATATTTTGATAGGAAGGAGAAACCCCCTGAAAAAGAAATGAACGTACAGAAAGGAAAAGTTGGGTATCGCAAAGCATATGCATCTGTTAGTGGGAATCTCAATTCCTTGCAGAATGGATGCCTCGGTGGTATCTACTTTTTTTCCACAAGTGAAGCGTATTTGTCCAATAGACAACAATGGTATTCCAACATCAAGTCAGTCTCCAACCAATATTTCATCAACAAATGATGTTTTAAATCAGGTCCAGACAAGGAAATATTGCAAGATGTTAAGTATACAGAGGGAGATATTAGAGAGATGGATTTGGTTTAGTATTCTACTGAATATACTCAATGGCGGAAGCTCAAAATTAACAACTGGATATTCATCATACAAATCACAAACATGTCCATTGCACTCCCAACCTTGACCATGAAATGAATAAAGTGCTACAATATCATGGTGAATTTCCACAATGTCATGGCCATGGGTCCTAGACATAGGATTTGCTTTCCTTACCTCTTATATATATTGCATGAAGAATAAATCCTATATGTCTTCATG
This sequence comes from Pseudotsuga menziesii, assembly GCA_001517045.1. Taxonomy (NCBI): domain Eukaryota; kingdom Viridiplantae; phylum Streptophyta; class Pinopsida; order Pinales; family Pinaceae; genus Pseudotsuga; species Pseudotsuga menziesii. The sequence goes on from LPNX010795563.1 coordinate 340,507, forward strand.
TGGATTAAAGTGTTATAGCAACTATCAATGGTAAGTCCTAAATGAATTGTTTATTAGTAGTGCAACAAAATTATTAAAGACATTACTGAATCTAAAAGTGATGCATATAAATGTCAATTTTTAATGGCATTGTTAAATTCACACATTTTAGTTGTTGTTATGAAAATTATTGGCATAAGGATAGTTAGATACCACTAACCATTTTGCTAGAAATATTTAGGATGATTTTAATGCAATTAGAAGGAATACTCATTCAAAATATCTTAATGCAGAGAATAATGTATTGTGAGAATTGATTGTAAATAAGACCACAAGGAAACATCATTTTCTCAGAAAAACAACTATTTTTTAAAAATTTAGTGACAAAACCCTTCAAATATATTATATTAAAAGAGAAATCCTAAACAACCCCATCGGAACAAATTATTTTTCCTTCGGTGGTAGACTTCATCCTTCCGATACAAAGTTTTATTGAATTTGTAAAGGGATTAGACCAAACTTTTGACATGAACATGCTAGGCCTTAATCCAATTAAAAGTGCATTACAAAGTTTAGAAAAGGTTCTGTTGACCGTGAACTCCACATTACATTTTCTTGACAAATTCATAGACATAAATCTATGAGAGATTCAAGAATGAGCACAAGAAATTGAACATAGGCCAAAGATATTTTAAGAAATGCAAACACTGGTATGTTAAAATGTGCACATATCGACATATGCATTTATAGATATCACATAGAATTTGGTTATTATTATGATACATATATACACATCCATTGTGTTTCGCATACTAACCATCTCCATCATGCTTGGCACAAATATTATAAAAAATCTTGATTATATGGGACATCCTCCACGCCTAGTGAATATACATTATTGATCGAATGAATTCACAAAAGCATGGACCATGAATCTAGTAGAATGGTGGTTGACATGTGGAATTTCAAATATGTTACTTATGAACTAGATGATGGGAAAGAAAGAAGAAATATAGCATTGGTGACATCCCAAGTTCTTCTACTCCATTGAAGGGTGGTTGAAGGCGGGATATGCACACGCTTTTGTAGGTGTAAAAATACTTAATCCGATGGAGAATATTTCTATTGTTAATGGTCTTGTTGGTATTTCTTGAATGTATCTGTTTTGTTCTCTCTTTTCCTCTGGCTATTAAGGATGTAGAGGATTCAACTGTTTTGATGGAGTCTGCGGTTGGTCAATGTTTCAATCTGTTGGTGTCTGGCATGTCTCCTTTGTTTCCCTCTCCCATGCTAGTGGACGATATTACTTGGGATGTGAGAGTGGAAAGGGTGGTGGGTTCTCAACCTCTTGTGGGTTTTAAGGATGGGGTGTGGATTTATGTTGTTGGTTCTTTGGATCCAAAATTGAGTTATTGGTGATATTCACTTTTCATATCCTTTGGAAATGGTTTTTGGTGGAAGGGGACTCTCTCACTTCTTATTGGGTTTCTTGGAGTTCACATCCTTATGAGGATTTTACTACTTCTTCGACAATTCAACACATTGGTTTTGTTTGTATGATTGGGAGAGGATGAGAACTTAAGTAATAGATGTGCAGGTGCATTAGTATAAAACATAATAGAACTACAAATTATATTTCACACACACCAAGAAAAAACCAACATATTTTTAATAACAAAGAATATAACATTTCATATTCACAAACAACAATGTTAAAATCCAACTCCAACCTGAAATTAGTTTTTTTATATGATAACACCTCATCCTAAATATGAACTTACACCCATATTCAATCTCTTAATGTATTTATTGGTTTCCCAAATAATTAGTTTTAAATTGATTTCACATAGCCTAAAAATTCTATTATTTGGGTAGGAATAGGCGAATTTTTAAGGCATGATTAATTAGGTCTCAATTTTTAAAAATCCCAGTTAAAGTTGGTTTTGGAATTTTTGTTTCCCTTGTTTATGAGGGTGATGAATCCATTTCTATTATAAAAAATGAGATTAAACCATAGTTACATTCATATTTTGAAAAAATAATAAATGGTGTTTTACCAGGAAAAATAGCCATGGAGTCCAAATCATCAAATAAATTTTCTCTACGCCCCACCTACACCCATCCCAATCTCCAAAGTACAATAATTCGCACTATTACTTCTAGTTTTTACCATTATCCCATTTAAAATTGAAGACACTAGTTTTTTACCTTTATCTCCAAACTAGAATAATTTCAACTATTACAACCACATTTTACCTTTCATTTTTAATTTTTATTTTTTTACCCACCTCCAACCATCCTATTGAACTCACCATCTTAACCTTCAAACCACATTATCACCCACTTTTTTCATTGCATTTCCATTTTTTCTTTTGGAAATGAAACAATTTTTTGCTCACCAATTAAAATATAATTATTTGGTAAAATTTGGTAAAATTATGTAGGAATATTAAAAAAACCAAGTTTTGGAATTTTGAGTGCCGAGGGTGTTGAATACATTTCTATAATAAAAATGTGAGGGTGTTGAATACATTTCTACTATCCGATCCATCATCAATTCATTTTACATGGAAACACTTCTCTATTGTCGCCCAACCACCGTCCATCCCATTCAGAATTGAAGACACTATCTCAATCTCCAAACTTTAATAATTCTTAGTATTACTTCTACTTTTTTCCTTTCATCCCATTTAGAATTCAAGACAATATCTCAATCTCCAAACTACAACACTTTTTACATTTAATTTTTAATTTTATTTCAAATCAAAATATTTGTTTTCCCTATTATTACCCACCTCCTCCCCTATTAAAGTTACTATGTTAACCTTCAAACCACATTAACACCCACTTTGTTTCTTACATTTCCAAATTTTCTTATAAATAAAATAAATTTTTGCTCACAAATTAAAATATAATTTCTTGATATCATATTTAACTTTTCCAAAAATTAACCAACTTATATTACAGATTTGAACCCTTCCTTGCGACCTCTCTCAATTAATCAATTGCATTAATTGAAATGCTAATTTTTTAACCGACTTAAATAATAATGGATATAAACCCAACGTGCCCTACTTTTTACAATTAATCACCTAATATTTAGTTTACAATCCACCTTATACTTTAAATGATTTAGGCAATTTCATACTTGAATTGTGATCCAAAGCCCGAAGAGTATGTGATGGAGAGCCGGATGGGTGGTTTCCGAGATGAATCCTGTAATTATGGGTGAAACATTGATTTTCACACTATTTATGGAAATTACTCGTCCCATCCATTTTGGCAATAAACATGATCCGATTTCATTCCTTCCCGCGAGCGAATTATCTGTATATAGCATGTGAAATTTGATGTATTTGGTTTATGCGAAGTAGGGTTTCTGGGTTGATGAGTTGAGAGTAAGTTCGTCATAGCTGAACGTGGAGTAAGTTCATCGCAGCAAAAGAGATTTGTGCTACGTACAACACAAACTCCATGGAAACAAAGGGAGAGATTAAATGGTCCCGTTGGAAGCCCACCAAAAGACAGAAAGAGATTTTGGAAGAGCTTTTCAGAAAAGGCCATTGTAACCCTAGTCGCTCTCACATAGATGAGATTACAAATCTACTCAAAGAACATGGCAATGTAGAAGCAAAGAATGTGTTTTACTGGTTTCAGAATAGTCGCGCGCGTAACAAGAGAAAACAGAAAAAGGAGACTCGTCAGATGCAACAGTTTTCTAGTGAATCAACATTACCTCAGCGTCAGAATACTCTTGGGACCCATCAGATGCAGCAGTCCCCTACTGAATCAAGAGTACCTCAGCGTCAGAATGAAAAGGATATTATTGTCAAAAGCTTGGAGGGTCAAACCTATTCTTGTTCAACCAAGGGTAAACTGTACTTGCTTTGATCTTTAACAGTCTTGAGCGTTTCTATCTTTGGTTGTTTCCTAACTTTACACCCATGTCTGTCTATATTCAGCTCATGGCATTATCTTGGATTCTTCAACGGTTATGGCCCAGTGTTCAGCACAGGTAAGGAGGATTTAAGTGGTATTCTTTTAGTCTCAATTTTTTTCCATTATTACTGTTAGATTTCACATATCTTGTTGTCGCTCTTATTAATTTTCTACGCGGTAATTTATATTATTGCTTCTAGGGGCACACAAATTCACCAGATTCAGCCTTCGGTACATCAACACAAAAGTTGCTGTTAGTGAAACAACATTTGCAATCTGTTGGGAACGAAACGTTCTCTGAACTTCATGGTTTCACAAACAACATGTCGAACAAAGGAGCAGTTACAAATGTCGGATGGGCGCATCATTTTACAGACACCGGCATAAGTAATGTTAATTGTTCGGCTGCCCAAGAACATGAACATGAAAAGGAAGACGAATTGCTGGAGTTGTTTCCTTTGCATCCAGACGGAAACCTCAGATCCAAGTGCATCAGTAGTTTTAATGGTCACATAGAAACCAACAATATCAGGGAGGAAGGAGGTGAATGGTTGTCTTTGAAGTTTGTACCCTAGATACAACAGAATCGCATACTCAAAGCCTCTAGATATTCGAAACATTTCCATAACTATAAATCCAGTTTAATCCGTTAATAAATTTGGTATTTGAAATATAAGCGGAAGCAAATTGTATTTGAAATATAAACTTTATAGCACAGTCTATATATCTTTTATATATAAAAAAGAGTGTTGGGTGCTCTAGTTGCGTAAATAAATGCAAATGCATGCATATTGTAAGTGTAATTGATCATAGTTTATATCGCAATTGATCATAGTTTATATCGCAACACAACTTAATTGCTGACTTGCCAGAAAGTTTTGTTTGTTTTTTTCCACACTCGGCGAGCAATGCTTTTCCTTTTTTTTTCATTTAAATCAGTGCTGCAAACAATCTTGTGCAAATCTTTCCTTCCGTTTAAGTTGAGAAGATTAAAATAATCAGTAAATAACTTTGGGCGACCCTTTAAAAAAGAGACATTTTCTTTTTTCTTTTATAAAGTTATTTGGATATACTTTGAATACCATTCATAGTTGGAATAAACTGTAAGAGACATTTTTTTTCTCTTAAACTTCTTAAACTTCTTTGGATATATTTTGAATATCATTTATCGTTGGAATAGACTGTAAATGGGAATGAGTCATGTTTCTGATTTTTTTTATATATTTTTAAGTAATGTTTTTTTTCAAGTCTTTGCCTTTAAGTTTCTAATCTTTTATGATATTAATCAGATATATGCCAAAATTATAGAGGAATTGTCTCACCTTTTTATTTGATTATCAACATCATAAATCTATCTTATTTGATTATCAACATCATAAATCTATCTTAAACCTTGATCTATCAAGTAGCAAGAGTGATTCAATTTTTTTTGATATAGAGGCCTATTAGTTGGCCCTCTAGAAAGAAGAAAATATAATAAGAGGAGCCCATTAAGAGGAGAGAAGAAACAATTAGAGGGAGACAAAGAACCACATGTGGTAAGAGAATATAGTAGTGAGACAAACAATCTATTTACTGGAAGTTCTTAAATTCAGCTTTGGAAAATAGAGATAGTCCATGAATATATATAAATCCATGGATAGAAGAACATTGTTTTGGTGAAGAAAGATGGAAACAAAACTATGATGTTACCCTTGAAGGAGACTAGAAGTGATGAGGGTAGCACTAGTAACTATTTTGGGAAAATAATCATGCTATGTTCAGCTAAATAATTTATGATAGAAGAAAGAAGAGGGAATTGTTTCTTTTTAGTCATACCAAAAGGACTTAGTACATAGGTACATAAAAATATGTTCTTGTGGAGGTTGGAAAGATGATTACATATTTCAAAGAAGTTGTCCGAAAAGAGATGCTGAAGGGATTACCTCCTATGAGGAGTATATCCCACTAGATTTATCTTATTTCACGATCAATATTTTCAAACAAGAAACGCCATAGGATGACACCTGTGGAGAATCAAGAGTTGAACCAACAATTTCAAGAGTTTTTTGAAAGGGGACTAATCATGGAAATTTTAAGTTTGTTTGTGGTACCGACTATAATTGCATCAAAGAAAGGTAGAGAATGGAGGATGTGCATTGATTCAATGGCTATTAATAGAATTACAATTAAGTAAATATTTCCATTACACAAAATAAATGATCTACTATATTTATTGAGTGGAGCAATATACTTCATCAATATCGATTTGAAGAGTGGCTATCACCAAGTAAGCATCAGAGAAGGAGATGAATGGATGACCGCGTTCAACACAAAAGAAGGATAGTATCAATGGATTATAATGCCATTTGGCCTCACAAACACTCCTATTACTTTTATTATGTCGATTAATGACATGCTAAAACCATATTTGGGTAAGTTTGTGGTTTTTTATTTAGATGTTGTGATTTTCAGCAAGACCAAGGAAGAAAATCTTGAATAGATTAGAAGGGTGTTACAACAAATATTCAAGCACGAGAATTAGGGTATTGATAAATTTGCATAATTGTTCTTTTTATGAAGGAGGAATTATTGTATCTTGGGTTTGTAATATATTAATAAGGATTGAAAAGGGACCCTAGCATGGTGAAGGAAATTATACATTGACCAGTACCTAAAAGTCTAATAGAGGAAATCATTTTTCATGGTTTGGCTAGTTTTCATCAAAAGATTGTAAGAAATTTCAGTCGCATCTATGCATCACTAGCAACTTGTATGGTGAAGGGAGAATTCGAATGGAATGCAGCTGCTCAAAGAGAATTTGTGAAGTTGAAGAAGAAGGTAACAAAGAGAGAAGTGTTGTCATTGCTTTACATTGAAAAAGTGTTTCAAGTTGATTGTGATGCTAGTGGCATGACCATATGTGTAGAATTAGTAAAGAAGGGAAGTGAAAATTTAAATTAGGCCAAGAAGAAAAATTTGGTATTTGTCCATGATTTTTATGCATTGTGCAAGATTTGAAGAAGTGGAGGCATTATTTTCTTTCTAAATAATTTATGTCATACACAAATAAAAGACAGTAAATTCATGGATTATTTCTGGAGGAAATTATTGGAAAAGATGGATATCATATTACACTTTAGTTCTACATATCGGCTACAAACAGATAGCTAGATAGAGGTTGTGAATAGAAGCCTTGGAGACATGGTAAGGTGTTTGATAGGAGAGAGGACAAGGAAATGTGAGAATAATGTAGTATAGGATGAGTTTTCATACAATAATTCTGTTAATAGATTAAAAAGAAAGATTTAGTTCCGGATTGTGAATGGGAGATAACCGAGATGAGTTACATGGAGCTGGCACCATTACCGGCAACAATACAGATAAATTTAGATGTAGAGTCATTTGCAAACCATGTGAAAGATATTCATGATCATATCTTAGATGAAGTACAGAAGAGCAATCAAAGTTATAAGTAGAAAGACCTAAAGCGGATGGAAAAACATTTTCAGAGGGAGACTTAGTGTTAGCACACTTGAGGAAATAAAGGTTCCCATGAGGAACATACACTAAACTGAAGATGAAGACAATTGGGCCTTGGAATAGTTTGAATAAAATACCAGACAACGTGTATGTGCTAGAGTTTCTTGAATACTTGGATATTTATGAGAGTATCATAAGTGTATTGTAGAAGAGGATGCCGATTTCATTGCATATTAGTGAGAGAAAAAGTCAGAATGGAAAGAAGATGATGTTGAAAAAACCTTCGATGAGTGAACACTTAGGTGCTCCCAGAGCTATAAGATTAAGGAATACATAGTTCGATGGAAAGAAAAATGTATTAGATATTCATAAGGGATTCACCTTGTTGACCAATATCTTATAATTTTCATTCATAAAGTATTTATATTGTTAAAAATAAGGTCAATATATTGTAGGTATTGGGTTAGAGAATGGGTATCACCAAGGAAGCATTAGAGAAGGAGATGAATGGATGACCATGTTCAAGATAAAAGAAGGATAGTATGAATGGATTATAATGCCATTTGGACTCACAAATGCTCCTAGTACTTTTATTATGTCGATGAATGATGTGCTAAAACCATATTTGGGTAAGTTTGTGGTTTTTTATTTAGATCTTGTGATTTTTAGCAAGACCAAGGAAGAAAATCTTGCATAGATGAGAATGGCGTCACAACAAATATTCAAGCACGAGAATTAGGGTGTTGATAAATTTGCATAATTGTTCTTTTATGAAGGAGAATTATTGTATTTTGCGTTTGTAATATATTAATAAGGATTGAAAATGGACCCTAACATGGTGAAGGAAATTATACATTGACCAGTACCTAAAAGTCTAATAGAGGAAATCATTTTTCATGGTTTGGCTAGTTTTCATCAAAAGATTTGTAAGAAATTTCAGTCACATCTATGCATCACTAGCAACTTGTATGGTGAAGGGAGAATTTGAATGGAATGCAGCCGCTCAAAGAGAATTTGTGAAGTTGAAGAAGAAGGTAACAAAGAGGGAAGTGTTGTCATTGCTTTACATTGAAAAAGTGTTTCAAGTTGATTGTGATGCTAGTGGCATGACCATATGGGTAGTATTAGTCAAGAAGGAAAGTGAAAATTTAAATTAGGCCAAGAAGAAATATTTGGTATTTGACCATGAATTTTATGCATTGTGAGAGATTTGAAGAAGTGGAGGAATTATTTTCTTTCCAAATAATTTATGTCATAGACAAATGAAAGACGGTAAATTCATGGAGTATTTCTGGAGGAAATTATGGAAAGAGATGGATATCATATTACACTTTAATTCTACATATCGGCTACAAACAGATGGCCAGATAGAGGTTGTGAGTAGAAGCCTTGGAGACCTGTTAAGGTGTTTGATAGGAGACAGGATAAGTCAGCGTGAGAATAACCTAGTATAGGATGAGTTTCCATACAATAATTCTGTTAATAGAGTAAAAAGGAAGATTCACTTCCATATTGCGAATGGGAGATAACCGAGAGGAGTTACATGTATTTAGCACCATTATCGGCAACAATACAGATAAATTTAGATGTAGAGTCATTTGCAAACCACATGAAGGATATTCATGATCATATCTCAGATGAAGTACAGAGTGAATACAGAAGAGCAATCAAATTTATAAGTAGAATATGGACCTAAAACAGATGGAACAAACATTTTCAGAGGGAGACTTAGTGTTAGCACACTTGAGGAAATAAAGGTTCCCATGAGGAACATACACTAAACTGAAGATGAAGACAATTGGGCCTTGGAATAGTTTGAATAAAATATTAGACAATGTGTATGTGCTAGAGTTTCTTGAATACCTGGATATTTATGAGAGTATCATAAGTGTATTGTAGAATCACGAGGGCTTCACTTATTGACCAATATACTATCATGTTAGTTCATATTGTGGGTTTTAAAATTATCAGAAATTGAACCAATAGATTGTAGGTATTGGGGGCATGAGGGGTTTAAGGTGGGGTTGGGTAGGGTGGTTTATAATGATTGAGGTATAAAAAGGGGTGGGGAGGAGGTTTTAAGTATTGGGAGGGGGTTTCAACAAAAATACTTTGGGGAAATATCTCTGGAAATTAAGGGTATTCTTTAATATCCCACGATCGCACGTGCTATGTGAGAGGTTCACTAAGTGAAGTCCCCGTGTGTAGAAGAGGATGATGATTTCATGGCATATTAGCGAGAGAAAAATTCAGAATGGAAAGAAGATGATGTTGAAAAAACCTTCGATGAGTGAACACTTATGTGCACCCAGAGCCGTAGGAATAAGGAATACGTAGTTCGATGGACAGAAAAATGTATTAAATATGCATAAGGGATTCACCTTGTTGACCAATATATAATAATGTTCATTCATAAAGGGGGTTATTTATATTGTGAAAAATAAGGTCAATATATTGTAGGTATTGGGTTGGAGAAGAACAGGGTATGGGGTAATTTATACGTGTTGGGGGGGTATAAAAAGGGGTATCTACTGTAATGGACACTTATCTCGGTCCCTAATTCATACTAAATAATAAACTAGTAGTTTTCTAGTATATAATTAGGTTTGTTTCATCTCAACTAATTTAAAATCTAGGTTATCAATAATATGCTACGATGTCCTCATTTACAATTTGTGACTTTTACAGTTCTCAAATTTTTATTTCTTACAGCCACATATTTCAATAATTTCACATATATGTAAATTTATAACTTACATCTTTTCACACTACCAAGTTTAAATTCATCAATTAATAACTCGAAATTACTTAACATAACACAAAATATATGTGCGATGGTATTTTGTCCAAGAAGCCTTGTCATTTAGGATAATAGTTTTTCCAAGCAGCCTTGTCGTGTAGAATAGTTGTAAATCCTTAGGAACCTCAACCGACCAAATCGGTTTGCCACCCTGCCAAATAGGAAAGTCTCACCACTTGAGTACATTCCAACGAGTTCAAATAGTTCATTTGAATCTTTCCCCTTTGAATATAAAATAAATCATCGTGTGTGTTTTCTCAAATTTATCCAAATGCCCCCCCCCATAACCTTTTAGTGTTTGTTTATCACATTGGATAATCAACCAAATAATATCAATTAAACTCTAACTAATATTTATTTATTAATCAACTAATATTCTTTTATAATTCAATTAACAATGGAGTAACCTACTTACCCAACCATTTGCACCGATTAGATGATCGGCCACTAACTAACTTCCTTAGCATTATATCACCTTTATCGACCATATTTAATAATTAACCTTAATTGTGATTAATTAACCTTTCATTTATAATCTTGACGTAACACTATCATTTCATAACTAAGATAGACAATATTATTTATAATGTAACTATTCACAACTGTATGTGTCCAAGCCGTATTTTGATAGTTTATTAGATAATTCATACAACATATGTAGATGATCCATGTAAGCATATGATAATGATTACATATCTCGTGTAGGTATATGAGTAGCACTTAACAACACATCACACATAATCACACAAGTTACTATCTGTCAACACATCCTTAAATTTGAATTTGAAATATCTAGACGCTAACTCATATCATCATATGATGGGACACCAACATAATATGTTGAAACACTACATGAGAATCAAGCAAAGGGTTTCGACACACATTTAACCAATTTCCCTTCTAAAACTTCCATGACATTCCTATCTACTTACTTATGTTCATCCCATAGGTTTCCATTAAAATTTTACAAAGTTCTTCCATGATAAGGGATCATGTCGTAAACCCTAGGATTTATACTTTAAGGATTTACATGATATAAAATCAATATCAAGTGGATAAGGGTGCATAACCTTATACATAATAAAAATCACGACCAGAAACATTCAAACCATACACTTTCAACTCTGTGTAAACGTAGAACATAGTTGCATCTAGGATAGAACTTTAGTCCTCTTATCTCCTGTTATTAATAGGATAGTGTAGCATAGTTATCATGTTGTAGGATGTTATTGTTTTCCACGGTTGTAGATAGAAATCACCAACAAAGTAACTTGCACAAGAGTGGAAGTTTGCGTTAGTTCACAATGAACTAAGTAAATCCCATAAAATCAGAAAGGACCATTTTACCTCTCCGAGTGGTCCCACAAGGGATTAAAAACCCGCCACTCCACCCCTTGACATTTAAAGGAAAGTCAAATATTTTAATAAATAAAACCATAAATGAAAGACAACAAATATAAATAGGAATTGAGACGTAACTAAACCAACATATGCAAACGTATGTTAGTAGTAAATACCAACAGAGTAATCATACAAACAAATCCAAGTAACAAAACCATAGCACATACTACACATCAACATTACATAAGAAAATACATAAAAAGGGAAATGTAATATCCCTCTTGCTTCCCCTAAAAATACTTTGTAATTGTAAATTATGATTGTACTTGTTCTAGTGAGGAGCTCAAGGCCAAGGCCCCACCAGAAACAAATCTGTGATCTATGTGAGTTAAATTTCCTAGAAGGTAAACTTAGGATACTTGAAAAAATTCCACAACGTAACAATGGAAACTAAACCCGTTAGGGATAAGGGAAAATGGTTAGAGAGTCAATATATAATATCTCCCCATTTCGTGATCATAAATGAAAAAGTGTAAAATGTAAACCCTAGCCTCCTGCGAAAGATTTATAAGTGGATTTAATAACGCAAAGGGACTCCGAAAACATATGTAGCCAGAATGATAATGGTGGACAAAATCCACTGAGGAAAGGGTAAAAAGTTATTTGGGCCCCGAAAAACTGATGAGCAACTCCCTCGACTACCTAAACCCCTAGGTACCAACCTAAGGTAAAATGAGTCGAGACGAGGTAGGTTACTTCGTCTAGCAAAATAATGGACATTATGATCCTAAGATTACTATTTTATGTAGAATAAGATACTATATTATATATATAGGTGACATAGAATTATCTTAGCAAACCGTATATATATATATATATATATATATATATATATATATGAAGTTTTGGTAAAGGTCCCTCTACAATTCTAATATTATAAAAATAACCATATATATATATATATATATAATTATGAGGACAAACCCAAGAGAGATTTGGTATTAATTATATATCCTGCTCATTTATAGGGAAAGCGAATAATATTTATTGATTGCAATACTGGGGGATGGGTAGGTGGTGCTTCCTCCTTTATGGGGGAATTAATTAAAATACATGAAGATCAAAATTTTTAATGAGGTTTCCCTTTCCACATCGTAGAATGCCTACTCACGTTACCTAGGTTTCAGAACCTCATGGCAGAGCCTGGCGGTAATCAAGTCATGTTCGTTTCTTTTTCTGGTATAAGTAGGACAGTCCGAGGGAAAGGAGGGGAACTACTCAATTTTGATGTTATATTTGGGGAAAAATTTAGGTCGAGAAAAGGAATGGTAGAATTTATTTCCTTGAGTTTGCACAGTGAGAGCCCAATTTCGGGTAGAATTGTGCAACACAGCTCTACATACCCACATTAGAGGAAATTTTGGGTCTAAAATGGGCCTTATAAGAAAACGTGCCAAAATAAGTTTTTGTGAGTTGGAATTCAAGAACCAATGGAATTTCAATAAAATAAGTCAACCATAATGGTTGAATTGACATATTTGTCATTAAAAAAAAACTATTTTTTTTGTTCGTATTTTCGACATATCTCGTTGTGTTTTTACTCAAATTTTGATCGGGAGAGCTCGTTGGATGTGGAATTTGATTCTACAATTAACGAGTACCCACACTGCATACTTTTGATGGACACTGCTACCCCAAAAACAAGAAATACCTGAAAAAACGTGATGATGATGTCATCATCATATTTTTCAGGTATTTCTTGTTTTTCGGGTAGCGGGGTCCATCAAAAGTATGCAGTGTGGGTACTCGTTGGATGTGGAATCAAATTCCGCATCCAACGAGCTCTCTCAATCGAAATTTGAGTAAAAACACACTGAGATATGTCGAAAATACGAACACAAAAAGTAGTTTTTTTCTTTCTTCCTCCAAAATTAATCAATATTATTTTATTATTTTACTTATGAGGCCCATTTTAGACCCCAAAATTCCTCTAATGTGCATTGGATCTCTACGATTTGGAATGGTGGAAGGGAGCGGTATGTACACTTATTATTTAATAGATTTCTCAGTCGATCCGAGGGAATCAAATCTGGTAAGAATTCCTTACCTATTTCGATTGAGAGATTTCCTATATGACTCTCTTTATTTACGATGTTCTATTGCTATAGATGTTTTTTTGTATGCTTCTCAATACCCACCGTTTATTTTTGGGAAAAGATTGATTCCAATCTCTAGGTTTTGAGTTTGCCTAACTGTTATGGGCTCTGTTAGCACATGGGTTTGAAGGTCGCGGGCTACAGTTGTATTGGTTTTGAAGAGCCTAGCGGTGAAAAGATATTTTGGATTATATACCCTTTCGATTTCTAATTTTTGCTCAGAGGGTTTGAGGGAGCATTAGTGTTTTTGTGTTGTTTTATTTATTGTTTCCTGGGGTTCTACGGCTAGAAATCCATCTGTAGGTCGATCTCTCGCTCTCGATAGTCCCATCTTGTGTAAATCCCTTTCAACTCTCGCTTTATGCATACGCTCCTACGATTGAAGACAATTTTCCTTTTAGAGCTTTGTGGGGATAGTAAACTTACCCGAAGATTATGACTTGTCCTCTTTTTCTGTATCATGGATTGGTTTTCACTTTGATGTTTCCTTGGAAATGAAAAGGAGGAAAACTGAAACATTGGGATTCAAGGTAGTGGAATTTGAACAAGCAGACCGAGTCATGCAATAAGTTTCTTTTTCCTGTAGAAGTAGTGGATCCATATATATAGGCTATCCATGTGTGGTATGCATTCATTAGCTTCGATGAGAGTTGTATATGCATGGTTATATGCATGGTATAGTTAATTTGTTATAAGTGAGTCATCGATTTCAGACATATCGATATATATATGCATACATGCCTTCAATTAGGTGGAGCATTTACTTGATATATGTGAATTCATTAACTTCCATGAGAGCTGTATGTGCATTGTTATATGTGTGGTATAGTTATTTTGTTATAAGTGAGTCATCAGTTTCAGACATATATAT
>LPNX010795563.1:364097-414969 GCA_001517045.1 Pseudotsuga menziesii
TGCGCGGTATAGCTAATTTTTTATAAGCGAGTCATCAGTTTCAGACATATAGATATATATATGCATACACGCCTTCAAATATGCAGATCATTTACTTGCTGTGTGTGAGTCATTAGTTTAGCCATACCTGAATATGCACAGTGGTATATCAGCAATATATATATTTCCTATAGATCTCCTTTTGGTTTCTGTTCTTGTTACTTTTTATATATATTAGGAGAGTATGTATGCACAGGTTATGTCAGCATCGGGCTTTTGTTCCTCATTAAATCCATGGTTGGAATGGGCCGGTACATGGTGAATAGTTATAAAACATTGAGTGGTTGCTACGATTATCCAATGTTTGCATATGCCTATAATTTAGATATTCCTGTGTTGTTTGGTATCAAAGGTATGCATTTTTAATAGTTTAAGTATTGATGTATTTGTAAATTTGGAATGTATTCACCTATGTATCTTATGTATTGTAACCCGATGTTTATTCCGAGATGTTTCTATTATGTATTTGAGTCATGTTGTCATGCCCCAATGTTCCGATCGGGAGGATCAATAATGTAAACAAGTCATGTCAAGTCATTGTAGAAGTACCCATAGTTTCGGGGCACTAGGGTTATTATACACTCATAGAGATGTAGGATCTAGTACGTAATTGTTAAGTTGGGGCGACATGATTGAGTGCCTTTCAAGTGAACAAAAGAATATAAATAGAGAGTGAGAGTCTCTCTATTTATCACTTGTAACACACATCATTCACTCACTCAAGTGTGGCACATTAGTGAGGAAGGAAATACTGGGACTAGACGGAAGAAGAAGACTACTTCTTTGGCGCTTTTACTGTTTTGCTGCTGATTCTATCTCTGAGGAAGTTGTGGGGTTTTCTCCTTTATGGTTTCCCCAAGGAAAACTCTTTGTGTCATCTTGTCTCTTGTGATGTGCTTATGTTTGATTGATGTAATTGTTATTCTCTTAGTAAAGATCCTAATATAATGCTAGCTTAATGTTGAAAAACTAACATGGTATCAGAGCTAACCTGAGAAGAAGACACCGTGCAGCTGCGGGAACTAGGGATTCCTAGTTTTTGGACCTTCCTCCATAGATTTTCAGTAAAAGTAAGGTGGAACAACTCTCCTCCTTAGGGCGCATCTTTCTGTCGAAACAGAATCCAATTCTGAGGTTTTTCAATTTTGGACCTGTCACTAGGGTCGGAAATTAGGGCTTTTTACAGAAGAGTTATTTTTCAGTGAGCCCAGGCCTGGATTGATCTCCTCCCCAAAATCAAAGTTAGGAACAAATTTCAAGGCATTTGGGTGGATAGAACTCCGGAAAAGAAAAACCCTAGTTTCTTCCTAATCTAGCTCTACAGGATTTCAGCTCAAGTTTCAGATCTGACATCTTGAACCTGGTAAGATATAAAATATTTTGTATTTCCATTTGAGGTTCTCATTTAAGATGTCTCATCATACCAAGCTTGATGAAAAGCTTAAAGGGGTTGATAACTTCCGAGCTTGGAAGTATAGAATCTCCCTGGTTCTGGAAGAGAGTTAATTAGACTCCTACATTCATGAGGAGGTTCCAGTTCTAGAGGGAGATGATGCAAAGGCCTTACATAAGAAGAAGATGGTTATGGCAAAGAGGATCATTTCTGATTCTATTAAGGATCACCTTATCCCACATGTGTCCTCTCTCAAGACACCTAAAGCTATGTTTGATGCCCTAACCAAATTGTTTGAAGGAAAGAGCATCAATCGGAAGATGACCCTGAGGAACCAACTGAAGAATGTGAAGATTCAGAATGAAAAAACTCTGTAGTCTTACTTCAAAAGGGTTTCTCAGATCAAGGAACAATTAGAAGCTGCTGATGAAGAAGTGGAAAATGCAAAGATTGTGATGACTACTTTGAATGGCCTCCCTAGGTCATGGGATGCTTTCATTCAAGGAATCTGCGCTAGGAAGAAGTTAGTCAAGTTCAACAGACTATGGGAAGAATTCTCCCAAGAATAAGCTCAGATAGCAGCTCAAGAAGAGAATATGGGAAGTGAATACCAAGCTCTCACGGTACACTCCAAGACTCACTCCAAGTAAACAAGAAAGAAATTTCATCGCTCGAGAGATAATCATTCTCACAAAAATAATACTAGAAGAGATATGTCTAGGATCATATGCTATGCTTGTGATGAAGTAGGACACTTTGCAAAGGATTTTCCTATCAAACAGAAGATAGTAAAGAAGAGCAACGAAAGAAGACATCATGCTCATGCTGCAAAGGATGATGAACCATCCAGAAAGAGATCCAGATATGAAAGTGAAGATTCTTAAAGTGAGGATGAATATGTTATGATATCAGCCCTCACAGGTAACACTACTCATGGTAGTAATTAGTGGCTTATAGACAATGGGGCTTCCAAACAT
The DNA here is from genome assembly GCA_001517045.1 of Pseudotsuga menziesii. Classification (NCBI taxonomy): domain Eukaryota; kingdom Viridiplantae; phylum Streptophyta; class Pinopsida; order Pinales; family Pinaceae; genus Pseudotsuga; species Pseudotsuga menziesii. The sequence goes on from LPNX010795563.1 coordinate 366,507, forward strand.
ATGATGGGATTCAAGGAATCTTTTGTAAGACAGTTAGAACATGAATCACCTCACAAGGTGAAACTAGGGGATGACTACCAATATCCAATAAAAGGTAGTGGAGAATATTCATACAAGCTAGACTCTGGTAAGTCTCTAACAATGAAAAAAGTACTATTTGTGCCAAGACTGAAGAATAACCTTCTATCCATTTCAGCATTATATGCAAAAGGAATGCGGGTGGAATTCATAGATGGTCAAGTCATCATGTGGCCAAAAGGAAAGACTATCGATGATGCGGTAGTGATTGGAGAACAAGAAGGAGGCTTGTACAAATTGAAGGGCCATCTAGAACAAGCCTTGATCCATGACACAGTAGAGCCAAATGAGCTTTGGCATAGAATACTTGCACATGTGTATTACAGAGCACTACCTATTGCAAGTAAAGCTGTCGAAGGTCTTCCAAAAATTCAAGCAAAACATGATGGTGTCTGGAAAGGATGTGTGAAAGGAAAGAATACAAAGAAGACATTTCCCAGCAGCGAAAGCAAAGCCAAAAGCATTCTAGAAATCATCCACTCCGATCTGTGTGGTCCTATGTCATCAAAATCACTAAGCGGGTATGCATACTATGTTTCTTTTATTGATGATTTTTCTAGAAAGACATGGATTTACTTTATGAAAAACAAAGATGAAGTATTCAGCAAATTCAAGGAATTCAAAGCCTTGATCGAAAACCAGACTGAAAAGAAGATCAAGACCATTCGATTAGATAATGGTGGAGAATTCACTTTGAATGAATTCAAAGAGCTATGTAAAGAATCAGGGATTAAGAGGGAGTTGTCTACTCCTTATAATCCACAACAGAATGGGATTGCGGAGCGGAAGAATAGAACTATCATGGAAGCTACAAGAGCAATGCTTCATGATCAAGATCTACCTATGCATCTTTGGGCTGAAGCTACCATAACAACGGTATATGTAGAGAACCGTACTCCACATAGAGTACTTGAGAACAAGACTCCTGAAGAAGTCTTCTCCGGCAAGAAACCAGAATTCAGCCATCTCAGAATATTCGGTTGTCCCGTGTACATACACATTCCAAAAGAAAAGAGAACAAAATTAGATCCTTGAGGAAAGAAGGGCATATTTGTGGGATACTCTGAAAGCTCGAATGCTTACAGAATCTACTTCCCAAGATACAAGAAGATTGAAATCAGTAGGGATGTGACATTTGATGAAGGCATAGCTTACAGCAAATCCATAAAGAGACCTGCTGAAGAACCTGAAGAAGTAGAGGTAGAAGTACCTAGAATTCATGATACAATCATGAATGAAGAAGATCGAGAAGAATATCGAGAGCTCGAAGAACCACAAAGACCTGTAGATCCACCTCTGGAGAAGAATCCTCATAAGAGGAAACCTGCTTGGGTATGTGAACTTATCCAAGGTGCGGAAAGATATGGGGCTCCAGAAGAGAATCACAGAGAAAGAAAGAGGACCAGATATAACTCCGGGTATGTAGCTTTACTATGTTATTTCATTGATAAAGAACCTTCTAGTTATGAAGAAGCGGTAGAACAGAAAGAATGGAAGGATTCCATGATCGAAGAATATCAATCAATCATGAAGAATGATGTTTGGGATGTTGTCCCAAGACCAAAAGGGAAGTCAGTTGTCACTTCAAAATGGATCTACAAGATCAAGCATGCTGCAGACGGTAGCATTGAAAAGTATAAGGAAATATTTGTAGCTCACGGATTCTTTCAGAAAGAGGGAGTAGACTATGAAGATACCTTTGCACCTTTAGCCAGATACACTTCCATCAGATCAGTACTTGCTTTGGCTACAGTGATGAAATGGAAGATACACCAGATGGATGTCAAGACTGCCTTCTTGAATAGTGTAGTAGAAGAGGAAGTGTATGTAGAATAGCCACTCGGTTTTGAGACACATGATAGAGAGTCTCATGTATGCAGATTGAAGAAAGCCCTGTATGGATTGAAACAGTCACCCAGGACCTGGTACGGCAAAATTGACATCTTTCTATCTAGCTTGGGCTTTACCAAGAGTAAAGTAGATTCCAACCTTTACTACAAGGTTGAAGATGGAAACCCAATGATGCTCCTACTATATCTAGATGATCTATTTGTGACAGGTACAGATGGGTTGATTACTGATACGAAAAGAAAGCTTGCTGCTGAGTTCAAAATGAAGGACTTGGGGATGATGCATTACTTTCTAGGTATGGAGGTGTGGCAGAGTACAGATGGAATCTTCCTTGGAAAAGGGAAGTATGCAGTAGAGATCCTGAAGAGGTTTGGGATGATGGACTGCAAAGCTATGGCAACACCTATGGCATCGAACCTGAAGCTATTGAGTGATGCTTCATCAGAGTCGGTTGATGCTACGATGTATTGTCAGATGATTGGGTCATTGATGTACCTGGAAAACACAAGACCAGACATTTGCTTTGTTGTGAACACCTTGAGCCAGTACCTGACAGATCCGAGAAGTGTTCACTTGATTGCTATAAAGCATGTTCTGAGGTACCTAAAGGGTACAATTGATTATGGGCTCAAGTACAATGTGAATCAAAAGATTAACCTAGAGGGTTATGTTGATTCAGATTGGGCAGGCAATGCCATCGACAGGAAGAGTACTTCAGGATGTTGCTTCAGTATGGGATCAGGTGTGATCTCTTGGTTTAGCAGGAAGCAATCTTGTGTGGCACTGAGTACAGCTGAAGCAGAGTATGTCGTAGCTTGTTCAGCTAGTTGTGAGGCAGTATGGCTGCGGAAGCTACTGTCTGATATATTTGATCTCCAGTTGGATGCTACTTGTATACATTGTGACAACCAGAGTTGTGTGAAGTTGTCATAGAATCCAGTGTTCCATAACAAGTCGAAGCATATCAAGATCAAGTATCAATATATCAGGGATATGGTGCAGAGAGGAGCAGTGAAGCTCTAGTATATTGCGACGGAGGAACAAATAGTTGATGTATTGACGAATCCATTATCTAGGATGAAGTTTGAGTACTTCAAAGAGGGACTTGGTTTTCTCCAGATCAAGGTTTCCTCCAAGAGAAAGTGATGAGACCCATAGCCATTCTGACATGGTGAGAGGATTGGTTCCTTCCATGGTCAGATGTAACGGTTGAGCCATTCTGTCATGGTGAGAGGATTCAGTTCCTTCCATGTCAGATATGAGTGCTAATTGCCATTCTGGGAATGGAGGCACCTGGTCAGTTACCAGGAACACTCAGTCAGGGACTGAGAGAGCCATTCTGACGAGCAGGTCAGATGTAAGGGTTGAACCATTCTGTCATGGCTAAAGGATTAGGTTCCTCCCATGTCAAATGTGAGTGTTGGCCATTCTGTCGAGTAGGACAGATGTAAGGGCAACTGCCACTCTCCGGGAGAGTGGAGGAACCTGGTTCATTGCAAGGTAGCTCAGTCAGGGACTGGGGGCCATTCTGACAAGGGTGGAGGATTTAGTTCCTACCAAGTCAGATGTGAGTGTAGAAATATTTCATCATTGTGGCGGATGTGGTTCCAGCCTGGATGAAAGTATTTCATCATTGTGGCGGATGTGGTTCCATCCTGGGTGCAAAGAACAGAGTTCTTTCATCATTTTGGCGGATGTGGTTCCAGCCTGGATGAAAGTGAGGAAATATTCCATCATTGTGGTGGATGTGGTTCCATCCTGGGTGAAAATAATAGAGTTCCTTCATCATTGTGGCGGATGTGGTTCCAGCCTAGATGGGAGTCTTCCATCATTGTGATAGGATGTGTTCCTGTCTGGATGGATGTGCCCTTCTGACGAGCAGGTCAGATATAAGTACAGAGCAATTTCACAGATGGTAGTGGATGTGCCTACCATGCTGGTGAATGTGAGTGCCGGGCCTTTCTGATGTGATTGTAGTTTACTACATGATCAGATGTGAGTGATGGGTGTGCCTTTCTGACGAGAAGGTCAGATATAAGTGCTGGGCGAAGACCTACCTATTGGATAGGCCTACAACTAGCATGAAAAAGGGTTGGCTCTGTAGAAATTCCTGTGACAAGAAGAATCATGAGATAGCACCAGTGATGATCCAGATCGAGTGATGATCCAGATCCAGTCCAGTGATGTTGATCCAAATTGAGAGATGATCTAGATCCAGTGATGATGTTCCATGATGATCCAGATCAAGAGATGATCCATATACAATGAAGATGACTTGAATATAAAGATGACTTGAAGACTCAAGATGAAGAGGATGAGATGATCTAGTTGATACAGAGAAGAAGACCGGTGCTAAAAATTGTGTCGAAAGAATACCTTCCTAGTTAAGAGGGAGTGTTGATGTATTTGTAACTTCGGAATGTATTCATCTATGTATCTTATGTATTGTAACCCGATGTTTATTCCGGGATGTTTCTATTATGTATTTGATTCATGTTGTCATGCCCCGATGTTTCGATCGGGAGGATGAATAATTTAAACAAGTCATGTCAAGTCATTGTAAAAATCCCCATAGTTTCGGGGCACTAGGGTTATTATACACTCATAGAGATGTAGGCTCTAGTAAGTAATTGTTAAGTTGGGCCGACATGATTGAGTGCACTTCAAGTGAACGGAAGAATATAAATAGAGAGTGAGAGTCTCTCTATTTATCACTTGTAACACACATCATTCACTCACTCAAGTGTGGCGCATTAGTGAGGAAGGAAATACTGGGACTAGACAGAAGAAGAAGACTACTGCTTTGGGTCTTTTACTGTTTTGGTGCTGATTCTATCTCTGAGGAAGTTGTAGGGTTTTCTCCTTTATGGTTTCCCTGAGGAAAACTCTTTGTGTCTCTTCTCTCTTGTGCTGTGCTTATGTTTGATTGCTGTACTTGTTATTCTCTCAGTCAAGATCCTAATATAATGCTAGCTTAATGTTGAAAAACTAACATTAAGAACATTGAATGGCTATTTCCTTTTCCATTAAATTCCTACGAATTCACTTCGTGGATTTAGGTTTTGGATCCAATGGTTGTACTTGGATCTAATGTTTGCATTTAGGACAGACCTGGACTTTGAATGTTTCCTACTTTTGATTTAGATCCAAGCCCACTTTGAATATACTTTATGTGTAAGTAAGCAGAATATGCCATTCCCACAGCTTTGGATTATGTTGTTTATGAATATATGTCCTTGCAGTGTTGACTAAAGGGAAGTTGGATACATAAACTTCCGTTAGTAAACTGGAACTCTTGTAATAGGGTATGAGGAGGAGAAAGTATGGCAACAATGACGTTGCATATTGTAACCTTTGACTGTAATAAAATTCACTTGAGGTGAGAGTTTGGTGGACGTAACCCAAGGATTGGGTGAACCACGTACATTGGCGTCCCTTTTGTTTTGCGTCTAAATGTTTTCAATTTGCTTGTATTGTTTGTATACTTATCTTTTTTCTCTACAACCTTTTCATTTATTAAATACTTTATAAATGACACACTGTTAATAGTATCATAATGATTTCTTCTCTACACACTAGTGTATTCTAAAGGCACTATGATGATGCAATGCTTTGGACCACACCTATAAAAAGGTTCTGAGTAATAACTCCTTAAGATATGGTCATCAACACGACTGCATTATTGTTGATTATAGAGATATACTATGGATATACATGGAAGTGTACTCTTTGATTTATTAGTTGGAAATCGAAATGATAGTATTGAAGCCGCATTATAAGAATTCATCTAACAAGAAGAAAACATAGTTATGTAAATTAGAATTCACTGTGTGTATGATGATTAACTCAAGAATTTCATGTTATTATATTGATTATCATTGTAGTTCCAATGAAAGTGTGTTATGTCATAGTTGTAAGGTAAAATCCTTCATCGAAAACCATAATCTAAAGGACTATCAGAAAATCCTAATGCATAAAAGACTGTGCCATATATTATGTTCTTATATAAACATGTGTGTTATGAATGATTACAGTGGCTGTATTGTTGTTCAAATTTCCATTTGAATAATGTTCATTGTTAGTATCATTGGGGATATTACAGGAAAGGTCACTTATGACACTTAAATCTAGTAAACAACGACAGATACATTCTACAAAAGATAAATAATGTCCATGAAAGGTAGCATTTAATTAGCCTACAATTTTTTTTTACGATTTTTAGGGACATTGCATTTTCCATGTTTAAGTCCTTAATACCCCTCTTTGATGTGTAAAATATTTCAATGGAAGCTATATCCAACCTTGACTGCAAAGACCCATGAGAGAGAGTCTATATTATAATTTGTTGGCATTCTTCATGGTGATTGAGTCCAAGAAGTGGAATTTAGGGAAGAGTTTCCATTATTTTTATTTTATGACATTATACAAGCCTCTAGATATGTTCTTGGTGCACACCTAACATATAGATGGCATCTAGAGAACCCTTGGAAGAAATTGCTAGCAGATAAAATCTACCCTTTGAATGGGAATATTGATGACATTTTAAGGTTGAAAAACTAAGTATAGGTATTAAGGATTCAAACCATCACACCTAACATCTTGTGAGTATCACTTTCCCACTAGTATGGATATAAGGATCTTTAGGAATTTTCCACTATTAGGTAGGAGTATTAGTTACTTAACTAGATTTAGGGGAGGAAACACAAACCTTACCCATGAACGTAGCTTCTAATTCTCAAGGTACATGGAGGAAACCTTGAACCACCACATAGCACCTACTTTGTAAAAACGTGCCCAATGGAGGTCAAGTGTTGTGGTCCAATAAGCTTCCTTAGGAAATATGGTCCTTCTTTCATCCTTTGATCACTTCCATATCATAAGGACCAATGTTTGTGCTCAAAATATCCAAAACATGTCCATATCCTCACCAATAAGCTAAATACTCCCTAGATAATTGTTTACAGTGGTTCAAGGACTCATTGATATCCCTTCGAAGTCATGGATTTTTTCTCCCAACCATATCTAGGATGTAAATTCCCATACTTAGTGTTGATAACCTCCTAATCATGTGGTATTCATAGACATCCAAGATTATTTTTGTGAACTAAAAATGATTTACATCTGCTACATAAACATTTCTTAGAAAACGTTGTGGTTCCAATACAAATTTTGTAATATCCTGAATTTTTGAGCTAACACTTATAGGCATGTGCCTATTGATTATGATGATTGGCTTGATGTTTTATTTTTATATTGATTCGAAGACCCCATTGCATATGAACATGATGATTTGTTTTATATATTGGGTGTAAGCTAATTATTGATGATATATGTATATGCTTGTTTGTGTTGGGCATGGAACCTGAAGCACATGATTAAAGAGATGTTTTGTGTTGAGCAAGGAGCTCTGGAGCACTTGAGTGATTGATGATTTGTGTTGAGCGAGAAGCTCTGGAGCACATGAGTACTTACCTTTGTGTTGAGCGAGAAGGTATGGAACACATGAAAAGATTATTGGATGTGTTGGGCATAATCCCTCGAGCCATCCATGTTGATGTTGAGCATAAGCTCTGGAGCATCAGATCCTTGGCCATTGTATCCCTAGGTGTATCATATAAGTACATCCTAGCATTAGTGTTGAGCGAGGAGCTTTGGAATTCCACTTAATTGTAACTCCCTATTAAAGTGTTGAGTATGGGCTCTGGTAAGCACTAGGGGTTACTAAAAATAATTTAATAATTTCTGAGTGAAAACAACTCGAGGAAAAATATTGATCTCATCATAGTTATTTATAAGTGATTAAATGAAATTTTGAATTTATGTATTCTCATAAAGTACTGAAAAGGTACCATGTTATACGAGGGGAATCCAACATGCAAGGATGTTTAGAGTTGCCTAGCCTAGTAGACCTAAACCATCTACCTACTTGACCTTAATAAAGAAGTTTAATTAAGTATAGGGATCATGGTATATGATGCCTCGAGACAAATGTTAACAAAGTATTATATTATTATGTACTTTACACATGGTATGTATAAAGAAGTAAATATATATTAATAATATAAATAAATGAAAGAAAGAAGAGAAGCTCCGTCAATTATTATTTATTATTTAATATTAATAAATAGTATAATGTCTATGAAAGCCCAACTAGGAACTAGTAGAATGTTCCTAATTTAAAATATTAATAATAGCCCAAAGTAATTGAAAAGGGTTAAATCAAGAAAACAAGGTTTCTTGATTTGATTGTCCCTTTGATTGAAAATTCTATCTATAAGGACTCAAGCCAAGGAAAGTATTGGGGTTCTGATTTCATCCGAGGAAATTATTATTTTTGCCTATTCTACTCTCAAGTGATTTCTTGGAGAAACTTTTTCCTACAAGGAAAGGAGAATTGATTCCGAACTGAATACCAATTAGGAAACCCTGCTTTAGGATCTCTAAGCTACTTGCACGTTGGAGTCCATCTCGGGGGGATCTGGATTTAAACCAGGAACGGTTCCGAGTCATGGTTGGGTGGAACGTGGTAGTTCCCAAGTTATTTGGTCATCAAACAGAGGTTAGATCTGCATCTGAATTGTTAATGTTGGTTATTTGAGTGTGCAGGTTCAACCATTAATATTGTTTGAAATTAAGGTATGAAGCCCTTGACTGCTATTCTATTTTCCTATATTAACTTTTGTTTAATCTAGGTAAATTATTTCAATTCATTTCCTAAACCTATGTGTTTGATCTTTTGGTTGATAATCTACTGGGGTTTGTATTTTCTTTAATACTAAACTTAGGCTATAAATTTTATTATGCATAGTGGACATTACCAAGGTTTGTAGCTTTAAGTTGTTTGTGTATTATTCCAATACTTGAATTATGTTTACTGTAACTAGGTTTTGTTTTTCTGGTAAAATATATATATTGCTCATATGGCTTTATCAGTATGCTAACATATTGCATTTGTTAGTAGAGGCTTACCTTAGCTTTCGTTAAAAGAAAACTGGTTCAGAGGTACAAGTAACTATGTATAATATATATATATATATATCGCCTTTAAATAGTGTTATAAGTTAATCCACTGATTAAGTTTAAATCAACTAAAGAACAAAGTATAAACAAAACAAAGTTAATAAATCATTCAAGATCTTTCAAGGTCTGCCTTACTAAACATAAACTAATATTTAAACATCTCCATTTAAAATAAATATCATCATAAATAACCAAAGAGAGAAGATATCGCGACCATCCATGTGGTCCATTACCAAATCTATGAAATCTTATCAAGTCCACAACCCAAATCACTTAGTCAATAATTGCATCCATTTATGTAACTCAATTGTTATAATCCACACTCTTTTTATTACATTCATCCTTTTTATAAACATAAGAGTTTAAAGGTCCCATCTAAATCTACACACAGTTGTCGCATAACATTAACAATTAATAATTAAAACCCATTTTTCAACATCGGTCGTGACATCGATTCCGATGGATGTCCCGACCCAAGGAAAAATCAATAATAACAAACCATAGCATTTTCTACACAAACGGTAAGCAAATCACATCACCATATTTACACTGGCCATGCTATACATCTAATGTATGTTGCTGCAATTTATAAGTACACCAAGTGCTATGTAATAAACAAATGCATATGCTAACAGTGAGGCCATAACACCCTAACCACATTCACGGCCTCGGGCAAAGTTTTTAATTTAACACACCGTCCTTCCGAAATGACCCTATAGAAAACGTTGGCCATTGTGGGTCCCCCACCCATCGCTCTTCACAGTGCAAATCGCATAAGAATTAATAACATAATCAAAACCCTATACTAAGCTATCACAGCACCGTGGGAAAGTCTTATTCCATTCACTGGATGGCCTATACCCACGCTGTCAATGAATTGCAATATAAAAACTAAACAACATCTTTATATATAGATCACTCAAGAGCAGGCGAATGCCTTATTACACACCCATCTTAAAAAACATAATAATGCATTATGTTCATCCTATACACAACATAAAATAATAACCACGGTAACCAAATAAAAATAGTATTTATCCATTTACACAGTATGAGTCACGATTCGCTACACAATCGTCATTTAAGACCAAGAACCAAGTTACACATGCATGCCAATGGGCTAACGCACCATTGCAAGAAATGGTGTAGCACATGGCTAAAAGGCTCGAAATCAAAATAACGATTTACATACCCAAACTTACCTACACACAGCCGAATGGATTACAATTTACCTCATGGCTTAACGTATTAACAAATTAATAAAACCCAAGTCTGTATCTTAAGCCCAAAGGTGAAATCAAAACCCACAACATAAAACCCCAACCAAGCAACCAATCCAAACGTAGTCTACCCAAAAGGGCCTAGAGGTAGCAATTATATACTTCCTCACAGGCTTACCATGGCCACTGTGCAACCATTTTGGAGCTGACAGTGAAGTATGGAGCCACCCCTCTTTCGCTACCCTGTCACCTGCCTCCCAAAAGCAAATACGATAGCTGAGAAGTATGACTAGTTAAGAACCTTAAACCCAAAACAATGTGCAAGAATATAAACCAGAACAAGGAAATACCTATGATCGGGAGGTCGCCTCCATGGTTTCCTCCCTGTGTAGAGCCAAAATGCACAAACCCCAAATGAAAAAAAAATGCACAAACCATCGTGAGCCAAGCCTAAGGGAAGGCTACCACGATTTCTAAGATCATTAAATGCTCCAGCTAGTGGCCATTAATGTGATACTAAACCCACTCTCCATAGTTAAGGGTCGTTGCATTCTTGAACTCCAATACAAAGCTTAAACCCTGTTGACATATGGTACAACTATAAGTTATACTCGCTACCCCTTCATATAACCATGTATCAATTACAACGTATACATTATAACAAGGTTAATATATTACAATAATAAGGTTGAAGTGTAGAGTCCATATATCGTCTGCTCTAGCTTTAAGTCAACCCCAAGACTTATGTATTATTATAACGTATGTACCAAAGGTTAAATACCTCATAACATGTGAAGCTTAGGCATTAATCCATAAGCTTAACACCATACAATTAAGCCCTAAGCTTATGCTTAGTGAACATGGCATATGTAGTATGCCATGTTAAATAATTTAACCCTCATAAAAATCAATGGTTTGGTTTTGAAGGCCACGTACTTAACCTACAAAATAGAAAACATAAGAAGTGTTAATAGTTTTTAATAAACTAAAACATAAACAGTAATTAATACCAAAATGTGAAATAAAGAGTTACAATACCATAAGGAAGCATAAGTATTGAACATGAATATAGCAATAATAGTTAAAATTGATGAGAGTAGGATGTATACCTGTTATAAATCGGAGTCGGTAAAGGAACCAAAGTCCACCTGAAGTGTGCTCTTTAAGATCCCTTCGGAAAGTATGAACTACATGTGAAATAGAACAGGTTCCTTAGTTTAGAGAAGTAAGCCCGCAAACAAATAAACACCTTTACCTCTCAAACCATCATGCGAAAACGAGTCCCGCCACTATGCCCACTTTGTTTCCACAAACAAAGTTAAGTTAGGACCTTATAATTAACAAATGCGACTACGCAGAAAGGATGCAGCATTTATACCAATGACGACATATAAGCGACAAAAGTATAAACATAATACTTAAGTTGTAAATAGCAGGACGACATCATAAGTAAAATACATTAAAATAAATAAATGAAAGTAAAATATAGAGCGTACGAACAAATTACAAATAAATGGTGGTACATGAAGTGTACGATAGAGTTTTGGAAGTGAATAATGTTCCATCTAGGTAGTTTCTACTAGCCTATACATTTTTGTTTTATTTTCGATTTTTGGGGACATTACAAATTTTTAATTTTTTTTATGGTTCCTCTTCAATTTTTGATCCTTTTGAAAATGGGTAATAATCGCAATTGAGAAAATATTCTAATAGGAAGGATAAACCCCCTAAAAAAGAAATGAACTAACAAAAAGGAAAAGTTGGGTATCGCAAAGCATATGCATCCGTTAGTGGGAATCTCAATTCATTGCATAATCGATGCCTCGATGGTATCTACTTTTTTTCCACAAGTGAAGCATATTTGTCCAATAGACAACTCTAGTATTCCAACATCAAGTCAGTCTCCAACCAATATTTCATCAACAAATGATGTTTTAAATCAGGTTCAGATAAGGAAATCTTGCAAGACGTTAAGTATACAGAGGGAGATATTAGAGAGATGGATTTGGTTTAGTATTCTACTGAATATACTCAATGGTTTAAGCTCAAAATTAAAAACTAGATATTCATCATACAAACCACAAACATGTCCATTGCACTTCCAACATTGACCATGAAGTTAATAAAGTGCTACAATATCATGGTGAATTTCCACAATGTCATGGCCATGGGTCCTAGACACACGATTCACTTTCCTTACCTCATATATATAGTGCATGAAGAATAAATCCTAGATGTGTTCATGTGGATTAAAGTGTTCTAGCAACTATTAGCAGTGTAACAAAATTATTAAAGACATTATTGAATCTAAAAGTGATGCATCTAAATGTCAATTTTTAATGGCATTGTTAAATTCACGCATTTTAGTTGTTGTTATGAAAATTCTTGGCATAAGGATAGTTAGACACCACTAAACATTTTGTTAGAAATATTTAGGATGATTTTAATGCAATTGGAAGGAATACTCATTCAAAATATCTTAATGTAGAGAATAATGTATTGTGGGAATTGATTGTAAATAAGACCACAAGGAAACATCATTTTCTCACAAAAACAACTAATTTTTTAAAATTGAGTGACAAAACCCTTCAAAACTATTATATTAAAAGATAAATCCTAAACAACCCCATTGGAACAAATTAGTGTGCCTTCGTTGGTAGACTTCATCCTTCCGGTACAAATTTTTATTGAATTTTTAAAGGGATTAGACCAAACTTTTGACATGAACATACTAGGCCTTAATCCAATTAAAAGTGCATTATAAAGTTTAGAAGAGGTTCTATTGATAGTGAAATCCACATTACATTTTGTTGACAAAGTCATAGATATAAATTTATGAGAGATTCAGGAATAAGCGCAAGGAATTGAACATAGGCCAAAGATATTTTAACAAATGCAAACATTGGTATGTTAAAATGTGCACATATCGACATGTGCATTTATAGATATCACATAGAATTTGGTTATTATTATGATACATATATACACATCCATTTTGTTTCGCATACTAACCATTTCCATCATGCTTGGCCAGTCCATCGCCAGTATCATTGTAACATCACTCTTGCATACCCATAAATACCTTGTAATTATGAATAATTATTGTACTTGTTTTGGTGAGGAGCTCAAGGCGAAGGCCCCACCAAAACCAAGATGTGGAAATATATATGAGGTAATTACCTAAGTGGTAAACTTAGGAGACTTACGACTCTGACACAACGTAACGACATGAAACTAAACTCTCTAGGACTAAAAGCAAATGGTTAGGGAGCCATAATTTGATACCATAGTATTATATGTCGTCTTGATTATGGAAGTATTAGAGATAATGATTTTCCCTATAAGGGATTCCTAGTCCGTTGAAATTTATCCCAACTAAGACACCATAGCGTAGATACTTAATCCTATTATGATTAAGCCTTGATAGAGGGAGTTTCCATCATTTTTACGCAACATGAAAGAGTCAAGGAGCTCAAATTTAAAATTTAAAAAGGGAAAACGACCTAAGGGATTAATTGTTAAAAAAGGACTATATGACATAGCCCCCTTAAATGGAAAAGGAAGATATCATCTTCAGCATGCCTCATTTAATGGTGAAATACCATCTCCCTAGACTAATGTACATAGAGAATTATATTATAATTAACATATATTTGGGTGATATATGAAGACAAGTATGTATAGGTGCATCTAAATATATATATTTGGTGATACAGAAATGCCTACGTTGGATGAGTAAACAATGGTTAAATACAATTTTCCTTAAATCCAAAAACATAGGGAGAATCCTTTGTATAAATTAGAGAAAGGGTGATTCTCTATTTCAGAATAATCCTTTATAAATATAACTTAAGTAAAGTGCTTTCATCATGAAAATAATATTTTTCCTTTCCATGACAGGCTAGAACTAATGGAATTAGTTACTCCCCATGAGAAGGATTATTCAAGTGTGCATTACACATATTTTTCCTTTACCTATGTTTTAGTTAAAGGACATATTTATTTTTTTTAGTAAAAAAAGACTGTTCTAGTTAGGCGCACACCCCGAAGGTGGTTACCCGACTGCAAAATTAAGGGAGATAGCCTCAGCAAAATTAATGGCATATTTACTGCCTTGAATTGTGGAAAGCTTAGCTCACCCTAGGGAAACAACCGTTTCTTCCTTGCCTATTTATTAAGTTACAAATTTAGTTCAAGGGAGGGGGAAAGGTAACGGGATCTCTGCGCTCCCGACGAGCAACAATTTCTGAGTATTATCTCTGCATTCTTTTGGGGACAAGGAAAGAGCGTGTAGTCGAGAAACACTTCATGGATCAGAGAACTAAAAGTTTGGTCAATTCAAAGCGTGTCTACCTTTTTCCACAGCAGGTATTGTGACTTGTTACACATTTTAAAAGGATATGCAACTAGTGTTAGAGTTCTAGGTTTCTAGTAGATTATATACGTCAATTTTGGTGCTGCTTTTCCCATGTGCTGTGCGTGAGGTATAAGATAGCCTGTGAAACAATTTATGATTCATTTAAAGGATATCTACATCGGAGACATGAGCACTAGATCTTACATATGTGGTTTATGTGTCACCCTTTTGGGAGTAATATCCATTAGTGGTTTATCTGTTCGTATAGTTTTTGCCAAATTTTCCTATATTATGGAAGGTCAAGTCCACACCTTGAAATGAGAGTCTATACCTCCTAGTACCAGGGTCTGTGTTAGATTTTTAACTGGGAACCCTATGAATTGTGCCGCTAAAACTCTGATATTTTCCCTCTATTGGTGTACATAGAGTTAGATTTGCATTGATAAACAATAGGTGCATATGTTTTTCAATCCTATCGATCTATTATTTCATATCCGTAGTTACATATCCGAGTCTGCATTAATTGACAGCATATGCACATGATTTCATTTTATCAATTACATATGTATGCATCGATGGATATGATTCCCTTGATAGAAACTATTTTGACCTCAACCGACCGTAAGGATCTACAGTCTTCTGAAGTAGTTCTTCAAAATTCAAAAGGGGTTTTCTTGCCATCATCCATTCTATTTTGTCGAGGGTAGACGGCTCCACGATGTGATAAACTGGTTGTATTGATTCGTTCAGTCCATATATGGCTACGTTTACCATTACCCTTTTTTATCAGAGACACCATCTACATGTGTCAAAAAATTTGTTGAACTCAAGCCCTTTATGGACACCCTATCATACTAGAGTAAAACTCACTTCTACTGTGCTCAGTAAAACTTATTAGACGGGGCTTGGGCAGAATATTCCAGCCTTTTCTAAGTATTCTACCCTCTGTTTTGTTTTTCTTTGGTCTTGTTTAATTCGAGTCGATGTCATGGTCTTGTTTCAATAATAAACATGCACAAAACTAATTCAGTACCCCGTAAATACAAAATGCGAATGCCTCTCTCTAGTCGATCGCTATGAGAGGAAGCAACTACAAAAAAATGAGGAGGATTCGAGAAATACCTACCCGTGAAGTATCCGTTGAAAATTTTAGTACTTCTATCCTACCCGATGTGTATGATTAATGAGTATAGTTAAAAATTAAATATTAAGTGAGGCAAGAAAGGAGAATAGAATCTCCCTCTCTCTAAAACCTACCCGGTGATCATAAGGTCAATAATATGATATGGTTCTTAGTAAAAATTTAAGAATAGGGCATATCAAGCATATTTTAACTGAGTAGGGAGTATATCGTTCAACAACATGTTTAAGATTAGTAGTGTGAACAGAAGGACAAACAATTTATTTATCTTTTGAAGAAGCAAGGCCTATCAAAATCTCTTGTTAAATGCTATGATGTAAAACAATATCAATTGGTTAGTTGATATTCAAAGGGAGGATTAAGAATGGTGAAAGCATATTTTGGAGACAACGAATAACATATGTAAAGGAAGGATTAACCTTTTCGTAATGGTTAAGGGATAGTGATAACATGATTGTGTGTAAGTATTTATTACTAGTAAGGGTTATATCCTTATAAATACTATGTTGAAGATTATAGTAACACTAGTGTAGAGCTACTCCATTAAGAGGAAGGAGCGACTTACACATATCTTACACCTGATAAAAATGATTTATTTTCCACTAAGTGTGTTGATTTCACTGCACCTCTAATAAGGAAAACTTGAATTCCTTGAGCTTAATAAAAGTGGTGTTCCCATATTATCATTGATAATGTAAAGGTCCTCTCTGAGTATACGAGAAACCGTGAGAAGGTGGAAAGGATGACACATCATATATGAGGTGTGATGTATATTATCATGGGTTGATTTTTGTTTTAATAAAGAAGGTGACTAATTTTTGTGGACGTAACCCTTGGATGGGGTGAACCATGTATATTTCACGTATTGTATTTCTCTTATCTGTACATCCTTGCGTTTGTGTTTTTTAATGTGTTTATTTGAGATTGTGTTTTGTGTGATATTGAAATACATATCTTGTTTTCTATTTAAGTGAGAATTCAATTACAAATTTCTTAATAAAGAAGCTGATTTGTTGATGCATAATTACATGTATGCATAACCAGGTTGAATGCACTAAGGAACAACCATGACCTTATGGAACTAACTAATAGTCTCTTAAAGTGTTTACTATCTGATATGAAACAATAGAATGAATCATACTTAATTAATGTAGCAATTCCTAAGGAAAAATTTGGATTGACGATATACACATCCATTCTGTTTTGCATACTAACCATCTGCATCATGCTTGGCCAGTCCATCACCAGTATCATTGTAACATCTGTCCTGCATACCCCTAAATACCTTGTAATTATGAATAATTATTGTACTTGTTTTGGTGAGCAGCTCAAGGCCAAGGCCCCACCAAAAACAAGGCCTGGAAATCTATATGAGGTAATTACCTAAGTGGTAAACTTAGGAGACTTAAGACTTCGACATAACGTAACGACATGAAACTAAACCCATTAGGACTAAAAGCAAATGGTTAGGGAGCCATAATTTGATACTGTAGTCTTACATGTCGTCTTGATTATGGAAGTATTAGAGATAAGGATTTGCCCTATACGACATTCCTACTCTGCTGAAATTTATCCCAATTAAGATACCATAGCCTAGTTACTTAATCCTATTATGATTAAGCCTTGATAAAGGAAGTTTCCATCATTTTTATGCAACATTAAAGAGTCAATGAGTTCAAATTTAAAATTTAAAAAGGGAAATGAACTAAGGGATTAATTGTTAAAAAAGGACTATAGGACGTAGCCCCCTTAAATGGAAAAGGAAGATATCATCTTCATCATGCCTCATTTAATGGTGAAATACTATCTACCTAGACTAATGTACATAGTGAATTATATTATACTTAACATATATTTGGGTGATATATGAAGACAAGTATATATATGTGCTTCTAAATAGATATATTTAGCGATACGAAAATGGCTACATTGGATGAGTAAACTATGGTTAAATACAATTTCCTTAAAGATCCCTTATACTAATAACAACTAGAAAAAATATGGAAACATAGGGAGAATCCTTTGTATAAATTAGATAAAGGGTGATTCCCTATTTCAGAATAATCCTTTATAAATATAACTTAAGTAAATCGCTTTTACCATGAAAATAATATTTTTCCTTACCTATGTTTAAGTTAGAGGACATATTTATTTTTTCAGTTAAAAAATACTGTTCTGGCTGAGCGCACACCCCAGAGGTGGTTAGCTAGCTGCAAAATTAATGGCATATTTACTGCCTTGAATTATGGAAAGCTTAGTGCACCCTAGGGAAAAAAACCGTTTCTTCCTTGGCTATTTATTAAGTTACGAATTTAGTTCAAGGGAGGGGGAAAGGGAATGGGATATCTACGCTCCCAAGGAGCAACAATTTCTGAGTATTATCTCTACGTTCTTTTGGGGAGAAGGAAAGAGAATGTAGTCAAGAAACCATTCATGGATTGGAGAGATAAAAGTTCAATCGATTCAAAGCATGTCTACCTTTTTCTGTAGCAGGTATTGTGACTTGTTACACAATTTAAAAGGATATGCAACTAGTGTTAGAGTTCTAGGTTTTCAGTAGATTATATATGTCAATAGTGTGACTTGTTTCCCATGTGCTATGCATGAGGTATAAGATAGCCTGTGAAACAATTTATGATTCTTTTCAAGGATATCTACATCAGAGACATGAGCACTAGATATTACATATGTGGTTTATGTGTCACCCTTTTGGGAATAATATCCATTAGTGGTTTAGTTTCTAGTATTGCTTTCACCAAAGTTTCCTGTATTATGGAAGGTCGAGTCCACAGCTTGAAATGAGAGACTATACCTCCTGGTACCAAGGTCTATGTTAGGTTTTCAATCGAGAACCTTGTGAATCATGCCGCTAAAAATCTGATCGTTTCCCTCTATTGGTGTAGATAGAGTTGGGTCTGCATTGATAAACAATAGGTGCATATGTTTTTCATTCCTACCGATCTATTATTTCATATCCATAGTTACAGATCTGAGTCTGCATTAATTGATAGCATAGGGACATGATTTCATTTTATCTATTAATTATGTATGCATCGATGGATATGAGTCCCTTGATAGATACTATTTTGACCTCAACCAAGTGTAAGGATATATGTTCTTCTGAGGTAGTTCTTCAAAATTCAAAAGGGGTTTTCTTTCCATCATCCATTCTGTTTTGTCGAGGGTAGACGGCTTCATGATGTGATAAACTGGTTGTATTGATTTTTTCATTCCATGTATGGGTAGGTTTACCATTACCCTTTTTTATCAGAGACACCATCTACAGGTGTCATAAAATTTGTTGACCTGAGCCCCTTTATTACCACCCTATCATAGTGAGTAAAACTCGCTTCTGTGGTGCTCGATAAAATTTATCAAGCAGGGCTTGGGAAGAATCTTCCAGTCTTTTCTAAGTATTCTACCCTCTGTTTTGTTGGCTTCGGTCTTGTTTAATTCAATTCGGCATCATTGTCTTGTTTCAATAATAAACATGCCTGAAACTGATTAAGTACCCCAGAAACACAAAATGTGAATGCCTCTCTCCACCTGATCGCTATAAGAGGAAGTGACTACAAAAAAATGAGGAGGATTCGAGAAATACCTACCCGCAAACAATTGGTTGAATATTTTAGTACTTCAGTCCTACCTGATGTGTATCATTAATGAGTATAGTTAAAAATTAAATATTTAAGTGAGGTAAGAAAGGAGAATAGAATCTCCCTTTCTTTAAAACCTACCCGGTGATCATAAGGTCAATAATATGATATGGTTCTTAGTAAAAATTTAAGAAGAGGGCATATAAAGCATATTTTAACTAAGTAGAGAGTATAGGGTTCAATAACATGTTTAGGATTAGTAGTGTGAACAAAAAGACAAACAATTTATTTATCTTTTGAAGAAGCAAGGCCTATCAAAATCTCTTATTCAATGCTATGATGTAAAATAATATCAATTGGTTAGTTGATATTGAAAGGGAGGATTAAGAATGGTGAAAGCATATTTTGGGGACAACGATTAGCATATTTAAAGGAAGGATTAACCTTTTCACAATAGTTAAGGGCTAGTGATAACATGACTTTGTGTAAGTATTTATTGCTAGTAAGGGTTATATCCTTATAAAATAGTATGTTAAATATTATAGTAATGCTGGTGTAGAGCTACTCCATTAAGAGGAAGGAGTGGCTTACACATACCTTAAACTTGATAAAAATGATTTATTTTCCACTAAGTGTGTTGATTTCGTTGCCCCTCTAATAAGGAAAACTTGAATTCCTTGAGCTTAATAAAAGTGGTGTTCCCATGTTATCAATGATAATGTAAAGGTCCTCTATAAGTATACGAGAAACTATGAGAAGGTGGAAAGGATGACACATCATATATGAGGTGTGATGTATACTATCATGGGTCGATTTTTTTTTAATAAAGAAGGTGACTAATTTTGGTGGACATAACCCTTGGATGGAGTGAACCACATATATTTCGCATATTGTATTTCTCTTATCTGTACATCCTTGCATCTGTGTTTTTTAATGTGTTTATTTGATATTGTGTTTTGTGTGATATTGAAATACATATATTCTTTTCTATTTAAGTGAGAATTCAATTACAAATTTCTTAATAAAGAGTCTGATTTGTTGATGCATAATTACATGTATGCACTAAGGAATAGCCATGATGTCAAAACCCCAAATTTTCCGAAAAATTTAAAATTTTGAAAATACATAAAATTAATGATAATGCAGTCTCCTAAGAGTTACAATTATTTATAAGTTATTTGGTTAATAGATTAGTTAATACATAATCAAAATTATTTACATGGTTAAGTTCAACTTATAGAATAATTCCTTTTTGATTTTGTTGATGATTTTTTCGTTGGGAGAAGTAGGTGGAACTGTCTTGGATTCTGGGGCTTACTTAGATTTTGAGCTAACGTAGAAAATTTAATTTTCCTCATAGGTTTACAGGTAAGAAAGAACCAGTAATTCCTATCAATAATCATAAATCTTGCAGATATATTTTCATTGCCAAATAATAGCTCAGTAAAATATATTATGTTCCAATTTCATTTGCTTATATGAGGTAAAACAAACAGTTTATTCTTCTATTTAAAAATGCCAAAGATACACATATAGAAGATATTATATTCTAACTGTAAATAGCGACATTCATTATCTCTCTAGTTTATAATCTACAATTTTTGTTGTAAACTATCTTCACCTAGAGTGCATATCCTATACTGCTGTAATGTTTTCTTTTATAGTATAATACATTATCGACTTAATAAGATTGGTATAAGCGATTATTGATTACTTATTTCCTATAAGTACTTAGAAAGTATCAAAGATTGTATTATTAATCCAATATGAAATAACTTAAGTACTTCATATAGTTAGTAAATGGCGGGAAAGACATTAACTTAGTTGAACTGACTATGTATAAGATTTATAGACATTGTTCGAGTATTTGTCACTCACTGATCTAACTTCTATGATATTAAAAAATACCTACGCAATTAATCATGTATATAATTCCTTTAAACTTCCTATAGTTCTGAGTTGAAGACAACTAGGGTTATAAGTTTATGGTTCCAACCAAAACTATGTCCTTATACAATTTCATGTCTCAACATAAATGCTGGTGACATTGTAATAAGCTATGCACAAATATTAATAAGACTTTATGTTATTAACCTAGCTTCTATAGCTTGAGGCTTAAAAGAAAGTCATAATTATACTATTAAAATACTACCAAATGGTCTAATCAATAGTGAAAAACTAAAGTTTTCATACATAACATGGTTGGAACAAAATTATCAACTTATGATATTACGACCATCAAAATTTTATTA
Organism: Pseudotsuga menziesii; assembly: GCA_001517045.1. Taxonomy (NCBI): domain Eukaryota; kingdom Viridiplantae; phylum Streptophyta; class Pinopsida; order Pinales; family Pinaceae; genus Pseudotsuga; species Pseudotsuga menziesii. The sequence goes on from LPNX010795563.1 coordinate 388,022, forward strand.
ACAAACCTAATTGAAATAATATTAAACTATAGAATTTATATCTATAGTTTTCAAGCATAAATAGTTCGAAGAGTAATCATAAGACATATCGTGGAAATGTTCTATTATGAGACTTTACTTGGCGTGAATTAAGTTTATTGGATTCTATAATCTCCTCGTTGACATAACCTTGATATAATGGTAATGGTTTACAATGTTTAATCTATATTTTACAAGGTGGAAAGTCATGGAATTAGTCAACATACATGATGAACTATTGTTAACATTGAATATATTAACTATACCCTTATTTATACTATGGCTTTCAACAATTTGCAGCATGCATCATTTGGTTGACTCCGGAATTGTAGAACCTTGTAGAATGTTTTGTCAACCATATGATTGAGTGAAAATCATTTTGAAAGATTGTTTATCGGAATGCATGCAGGGACTATGTAAGTTACCCACTACATGGTAAATTATTTGCACGAACACGTGGATTCACCCTGGCGAAGTGTTGAGACAATAAAAAAGGATTGTGAACCGTAGCCTTTGTCATTTTCTCCATCGTTTTCGGGCCTCCAACTGCTCTGCTGCAGTGTCTTGGCCGCCATGTCAACTCTGTGTCTGGTTATGTGTTTAGCCTTCCTTTGTTGTTCTTGTCTCCTGTATACCATAAGATTATCCTGCAATGATGGGAGGAGAGTTGTGACAAAACATTCACTACTTAAACTGTGTGTAGTTGTTTTTCCTTGGGATTATTCCTCCACAACTCGCTTGTTGGAAGGGTTATCAGACTGTAATTTTTTTCTTATCCTGACACGAAGGCAATGAGAGCCATGACTTCTAAACTTACGGTCTGGTTTGTCTTAGGGTTTCTGGCAAAGTGAGTTCTCCAGTTTGGAAGGTGGTGACAACGCATGCTTTACTATCTTTTTGGCCGTCATTCCCATTCTTTGACTGCTATTGGATATGGTTGTGCTTGTTTAGCCTACCTCTGTGATGTAAAGGATGAAGGGTTTGCTGATCTTTGGGTTGGTGGCGGCAATCCTGTTCGTGGGTGGCTACATTACTTTTAAAACCAAGTAAATTTACTTGCTTATCTGTTTCTTAAATTCGTTTTTAGCTCTGTTAAATTATAAGTAAAAGCAATAACAATGATGTGGGTTGTATCACAGGTGACAGTAATGTCTTCCTTTGCAGCTAGTGCAAATCTTGGTCGAAATTCCTACTCACGGGTAAGCCCTGGTTATCCCATGGTAGTTCATCCTTGTGCAGTTCCTTATGGAACATTTTTTGTTGGCCACTGAGGCCTGCAAATGACCCTTGTGGTTAATGTTTTCTTGGTTAACTTATTTCATTGTTTAGTTTGTTTAAAAACCCTTGCTGCTTGCAGGGTTTTCGGCTTAGGCTATAACTTGTAAATCTCTGATTACTAATTTTGTACAAAGCTATGTTAGGAATGGTGTAAGGCCTGTCAAGTCATTCTCCATTAACATTAAATGCAAAGAGGCATCTGTCTAGAACTTAGACTTGGTTATTTTGATACTTGAGATGTAATTTTGGCTCATTAGGGTTTCACCCTAACTCAACTATGTAAATATGTATCTACTGTTTTTAAATTATCTCTTTTTTAAATATATTACTATTGTTTGTTCTGCTATTTCTAATATTGTAAAATTTGTTATTAAGCTTGGTTAATCGAGCATGTTTATGTTCTATTAATAACCCTCTAAACAATTACATTTTAATTTAATCTCTAAGTTAATTAAATAATACATGTTAAATAACTATATATTATAAGTAGGAGTATTTATACTTTACTTAATGTTTTCTGTGTCTGTATAGGACTATAATAATTATTTTGTAATTGATATATTCACACACTTTAATAATCCAATTCTTTGTTTTTGTACTTATTTAAGTATTTTGTTATACTTTTGAAGAACATGGTTTATGCTGTCAGATATGGTAGTGTAATGTATTACTATATTTTATACTATTTTATCTTATGAGGGTTTCAACCGTTTTAATTCTTTTTATAAATGTTTTGGTTAAATTCAAATGAATTTAGTTTGTTCATAAATAAATATTAATTGAACCTTACACTTAGTTTGTTTGTAAAGTGTACAGATGAGATAATATCCCAATGTTATACTATTATGATTTCTATAGCTAATTAATTTATAAAGAAACATACTGTACCAATATTACCCTATTAAAATATGAACATTAGCAGAAATTGCTAAGTAATAAGGATAATAAAATAACTCTGCAGGAACAAATAACTTAGTTCCTTTATTCGCAGAAATAAGAGTATTTATTTGAATTGAATCCTTTCTTAGGTGACAGGTTAGTAACTTTAGAATTGCAAAAGTTCAGTTTGAATGAGATAAATAAATTGTTTACATTATCAACACAAATGAAATAAACCTAGATATCATTATTAAATCAATTAGTTTTATTATTTAGAAGTAAATCAGGTTACCTATCCTTACGTACAGTTTAGATTGTTACGAATAAAATAACTGTCCTTAATAGGAAAAGAAATGAACTACAGAGCTGTAATAGAATTTTTACTTAACCTAATATTAAGAACTCAACTGCTATTTTCTTTTCCTTTTGTTTCAATATAGATATAATGTTTACAGAAGTAACTACTTTGTAGAAGAATGATTCACATACTAAACATACTACTATTAGTAAAATAATATGATTTTTCCTTTTCTGCTATTCTAACATACACAGTCTAGATCTGACAACTACTCTATGAACAGATTAATATTTCTTCTCGGAAACAACTATGTAATAAAAGAAAACATTTCAATATTCCAAACAAACATTTTGTTTTATATTTACATCATACTTCATTCATTTAAATACACTACCTGTGCTAGAGTATGATCTGGATTACTTTAGAGGGAGAAAAACACAGGTAGGATTTATTTTTCATCCAAGAATAGATTCAACATTTAAAAACTAAGATATTTTACACTCAGCAGTTTACATCATAACCTATAACATTCCTTATTTGTTCACACACAAATATAAACTTTAACACAGAAATTAAAAGATAGTAGAACCTGTTCTTAAAGCTGGATGACAACAGCAATTGGAGGTCATTCCTCCCTATCAACTCCTGAAGAGCGCTCAAACAGTGACTTCGCAGGACCCCTGAGCCTGCTCTGGTTTCCTTGGTTGGATCTAGGTGGAGTAATCAACAAAGTACTAGTCCTGAGACTCAATACCAACTCTGCATATAGCAGTAAGATCTTTCAGCTACAAAGTTGTACTAGATCAAGTTCCTACAGTTTACGCCTCAAAACACCTTCCTTCCAATTTCCCTTTCCCAATGAATTCCTTAAAGTGCATTCACCTGAATGATTCTTCTCCTGGAATGAGCAACCTCAGCTCTCTACATTGGGTACTTTTATTAAGATTTCCTAAGTCTTTTTGGGTTAGTTGTCATTAATTGAGCCACCTAATTTGATCCCACTTTCTTTGGGGATCATGACCCCAAATGTAGGGAGGTTGCCACCTGCAACATAGGAAGTGTTTGAGGATGCTGCCACTTGTATTTTTGCTCTCCACCTAGTTCCCTCCACTAACTTGACCAGTACACTCTTTTTCATAGCTCTCCCAAGCTGTTGTCTCCACTTTTATTTATTTAAAATAAAATATTCTGAATTACCTTCCACATCTTTTGAATCTGCTGAGTCATCAGTTTCCACTTAGCATTAAATTGAACATAATGTCTTGGAATCAAATCAGAATAAAATAACATTTTTTTAAAAAATTTGGGCATGTGACATACACGCCCCCTTAGAATATAACATCGTCCTAGATTTTATTTATTCTTCATCCTTCATGGTCCCCTGGAACATAATTGGATGTGCATCTCACATTTTACTTTTCAATTGCCAGGTGGCTTCCTCAGGACTAAGGTGCTTCCATTGCACCTTCACCTGTGCAATGGTGTGGTTTCGAAGTGTAATTTCCCTCCTTCCGAGGATACAGTCTGGTTCCATCAGAAATTCTTCTTCTGGTTCCACCTGTACAACATTCCAATTAACCACATGAGTAGCATCATGAACATATTTCTTTAAAACGGAAATGTGAAAAACATTGTGTACTCTTAAGTTACGTGGTAATGCTAATTGATAAGATACTTGACCAATCCTAGGCAGAATTTCAAATTGACCACAGTAACGAGGTGCCAATTTTGCACAACTCCCCAATCTTATAGAGCTCTTCTTGGGCCTTACCTTGATGAACAGATGTTCTGTAATGCCCCGGTTTTGACCCCGTTACATTAGATGTATATGATGTATATATATTGTAATGATCATGGTGTGGAGCTAAAGGCCAAGGCCCCGCCATTGATCGGTAATGCTATGTTTTGGATTTAATTGCCACCGAAGGTCTATCGGGGCATGCGGCATATAATATGTTGGCCATCATGTAAATATGCATCATAATTAATTAATGGACACAACCAGCTACAGTCGCGGAAACTAAATCGAATGGGGCATGATTTCCTAAGGATAAGGGGGGTGAAATATTTAACCTATGGGCCAATGGGGAAAAGCCAAATGTCTATGAGAAAACCCATCAAGCTGTCAACTACCTTTCTTGTCTTTTTCTCCAATCATTTATTTCTGCCAGAATGTGGTTGAGTTAGTTATTGCATGGAATGGGAAGAGTATGGGCAAGCAAATTCGAATTGGGCAGAGAACCATTTTTGAAAAAACGTGTTCTGACTTCCTTGGCAAGGAAAATGCCCAAAAACGTAGGCCATTCTGCCATACATCGACGTTTTCATTTTTCCTCACCATTCTCCTTCACGTTGGGGCTTTTGGGAGCAGCTGGAATTTTTCCTGTGTCTTTCATCCCACGTTTTTGGTTGTTGGCTTCATTTTTCCCATGAATGGGAGCTCGTTTTTGTAGTGCTTGGAATTGGGTTGTCTTCCTCGCGTTTTTGGAGCTGCTGGTGCATTTTCCATTCACGTTTTTGGAAGTTTCATGTGTTTTTACCATGGCTGTGAAGATCCATTCACATTTTTGGCTGTCTCACTGACTGTTGGTCTCACGCACAGACTATTTGGGGCATTTTCCCTTGCTGTGAGTTGTGTTCGCTGATAAGCTTCAGGACTGTGTGTTTTTCCCCATGTTGTGAGTCATTTTTGCTGTTACGTATGGGGCTGTGTAATTCGTTTTTCCCTGTTTAAGCTGTGAGAGCTGAATTAATTGTCGGCGTGCAATTGTTGGTCTTCGGACTGTATTGGGAGCAAGGATGTGGGCTGAGTTTTTCTTGATAAACCTGGTGGCTAGAACCACACAGACAGAGCTAGAGGGTTGACCTTCTTCTCCATCACCCCTGAATAGTACTGGAAGGGAATGCAGGGCCTGAGGGACTGTGTAGCAGAGAAGGGACTGATTCCTTGTGTTGGGTGTGGATGGGTGTTTTAGAGGTCAGGATAGTTCTGGTGTGGGTATTCTTGGCTCTGTAATGAGCTCACCAGCTTAGCAATTTTCCTTCTCCAACTCCTGGATGGCCTGATAAACCCAACTTAGTTGGCTTGGCTGTGTTTTGGTTACCTTTGGCTATGTGTCAGCCTGCTAGTTCCCTTATTCCTTGGAGAATCATGCCCAGCTCGGGGGTGGGAGCGTTGCTGAGAGATTGATGAGCATGCTGGCCTATGTTTGGGTGGAACGTTGCAGCGACGTAGCTGGTTGCGGATCGAGTTCCTCATAAGATAAGTGATCTTGTTTACTTTGCCTCTGCAATCTTAATTATTGTTAAGGAAATTGATGAACATGTGAATGAATGCTGTTTAAATGCATGTTGATTCTGTTGTGCAAGGATAAATAGTCATAGCTGTGCATGACGATTAAATTGCATCTGTGAATGATTAATAATTCTGTGTGCACATTTTAGTTTAAATTCTCTTTCAGCATTCTGTTTTAGGCAATTTAAAGCCTGTACATGTTCATGGGCAATTAGCCCGGTCTAATAAAGCTAGTAGTCACGTCCTCTACGCCGGTTGGAGGCTTGGGGACGTGACATGTTCACCTACCTGAAACTCCTTTGGAGTTCTTTTCAAGTCTACTTGACTTTTCTACCGATCTCGTGCCACTTTCATATTTCCCTGCACTTGTTTCACAATTTCCTCCATTTCTTTCAACAATTCTAGACCTAATACCAATCTATCTACTGGATTACTCCAAGATATAGGAGTATTAAATTTTTGTCCATATAAACTTTCAAATGGACTGAATCTAACTGATGTCTGATAATTACTATTATATGCGAATTCTACTAAATGTAAATAGTCCTCCCACTTACCTGGCTTATCTTTCATATACATTCTCAATAAATCTTCCAATACCTGGTTTACCCTTTCAGTTTGTCCATCTATTTGAGGATGGAAAGAAGTACTGAAATTCAATGTTCTATTTAATCCTTTAAACAAGGACTTCCAAAATTTTCCTGTGAACTTAGGATCTCTGTCTGAGATTATGGCTTTTGGCACTCCATGTAATTGAAAAATCTGCTTTAGAAAAATATCATCTATATTGGCATCCTTGTAAGTAGTCTTAACAGGTATAAAATGAGTTGCCTTGCTTAACTTATCAACCACTACCATAATAGAGTCATTCTAATTTTGATTTCTAGGCAGTCCAATAATGAAATCTAGACTAATCACTTCCCATTTCCAGCTAGGGATAGGTAAAGGATGTAGCAAACCAGTTGGGTGTTGGTGTTTGTTTTTTACTTGTTGACATTCTAAACACCTTGCAATATATTCAGCTACTTCAGTTTTCATATTTGACCAAAAATACTCTTTTTTAGCATGGTTATAGTCTTTTGATAACCTAGATGACCTGAATATGGTGTTTTATGGATTTCATCCAAAATTAACAGCTTGACCTTAGGTACGTTAGGTACATACAGTTTATCTTTATATAGTAAAAATTCTTTTTCATTTAAATTATAACCTTTTATTAAGCTTTCTATAGGATTTCCTTAGCTTTAGCTTGCAATTTCTGATAAATTTCATCTTGCTTTACTCCTTCTTTAAGTTGTTCATCTAAGTCTGAAACGTAAGTGCTAATTGCTGTTACAAAATTCAGCCTTGCGTTCCTACTTAATGCATCAACAACTTTATTTTCTTTACCCTTTATATGCTGGATTTCAAAATCATACTCGCTTAAGAAATCTAACCACCTAGCTTATCTAGCATTTAAATTAGGCTGATCGAAAAGATATTTCAATCCTTTATTATCAGTCATTAAAATAAATTTTCTGTCAATTAGGTGATGTTGCCACATCATTAAGGTGTGTATTATAGCTACTAGTTCCATATCATATGTTGCATAATTCTTTTTGTGAACTTTTAACTTTCTAGACTCATAGGCAATAACATGCCCTTCTTGAATCAAAACACCGCCTAAGCCATCATTACAGGCATCAGTGCACACTACGAATTCTTTATTAGGATCTTCTATTCTTAAAATAGGTGCACTAGTTAATAAAGTTTTTAACTTCTTAAAGATTTCTTCACATTTCTGGTTCCAGTCGAACTTCTTTCCTTTCTTTTGCAAGGAGGTTATCGGATTTGCTATCCTTGAAAAGCCTTCAGTGAACCTTTGGTAGTAACCGGTAATTCCCATGAAATATCTAACATCCGTCACATCCTTAGGAACTGGCCAATCTTCGATTGCCCGTATCTTTTCAGGATCTACGAAAATTCCTTCCTTGGTCACTACGTCACCTAAATACTGAATCTTATCCTTGAAGAAGTCACACTTACTAAACTTTGTGAAGAGTTGATGTTCTCACAACTCTTGCAAAACAATTTTTAGATGTTCTTTATGTTCTTCTTCAGTTTTTGAATGGATTAGAATGTTGTCGATAAACACAACCACAAACTTATCTAAATATTTATGCATTATGTTGTTCATTAAAAACATAAAGATAGCTGGGGCGTTAGTAAGCCCAAATGGAATTTCGACAAATTCGTAATGACCATATCTTATTCTAAAGGCTGTCTTGAAGATATCTTCATCTTTAATCCTCACTTGATGATATCTCGACCTTAAATCTATCTTCGAAAACACCATGGCTCCACGTAGTTGATCAAACAGATCATCTATGTGGGGCAATGGATATCAATTTTTGATAGTCATCTTGTTTAGCTGACAGTAGTCTATGCACAATCGCATAGTTTCGTCTTTCTTTTAAAAAAATATAACAGGTGCCCCCCAGGGAGACACACTTGGACGAATATATTTTTTATCAATTAACTCTTTTAATTGCGATTTTAACTCATTAATTTCCAATATGTTCATTCGATAAGGGGCCTTTGAGCTAGGTACTGCACCCGGTACCAGATCAATGGTGAAATCCAATTCCCTTTTCGGAGGTAATCCCGTAATTTCTTTTGGGAATACATCAACATATTCTTTTAAAACAGGGATTTATTCTATTTTTAACTTATCTGTTTTAATTTTGATTTCATCATTTGTAATGGTTACTACGTAAGCTTTACATCCTTTTCTAACAGCTCTTTTAAGTTGTAAAGTAGAAATCTTCCTTACCATAGTTTTTGTAGGAATACCCTTAACATTTACTGGTTTTTCATCACTGTTTAAGCATGTGAAAGTTTTATCGTAATAGTTTAAAATTACTCTATGTTGTTCTAACTAGTCCATACCAGTCAGCAAATCATACGAGCCAAGTGGCAAAACATTAAGTTTAACAACAGTTTCAAATTTATCCATAAGTAAAGCACATTCTTTCACAAAGCAAGTTACTTTTATTTTAGCCCCAGTGGCTAACTAAACTAACCATGAATTCTCAAACTTATCGATAGATAACTTACATTTTTCCATTATTTGAGGTGCAATATAACTGAGACTAGCTCTTGGATCAATTAAAAAAGTTACAGGGGTCTCATTAATCATACCTTCTACTTCCACCATGGAAGTTTGATATTCAGCTTGTCAGTTCTCCAAGGCTGCATTAATTCTGGGCATGCTCCTTGCTAGTTCCCCAACGGTCATCTCCTCTTGTGTGGTATGAATGTTGCTAACAGTCTTCTTTCAGTTTGGACAGACTGAAGCATAGTGTGGGCCATTACATTCCCAGCACTTGATAGTCTCTTTACGCTCAAAACTCTTGGTAAAATTTCCATGATTGTTTGCAGTTTCTTTACCCTTAAATTTTTTTTGATTGTTGGGTGTACTATTCCTATTTCCTTGGAAATTCTTGTTGTTAGAATAGTTTTTGGCCTTATTATTCTTGAAATTCCTATTAGGCACAAAATCCTTCTTCTTAAATCCAGACTGATTGTTATTTTTCTTAGCCTTCCAATTGGCCAAGCCTTCTTTCTTCCAATTTTGCTCAAAACAAAATTTAGCCTTCCTCGTAGCTTCCTCCAAGGTTTTTGGGTTATCATACTCAATTCTATCTTTAATATGATACGGTAGACAGCTAAGGAATCATTGTACTTTTGGTTTCTCATCTACAAGGTAAGGTACATACCTAAGTAGACTTAAGAATTTGTTGTTCAAATCCTTCATTGTCATTGAACCTAACTTTTTTTCATAAAACTCTTTAGCTCTTTCCTCGTAATATTGCTCAGACAGGAATTTCTTTTTGAAATACCTCTTAAAAGTACTCCAGTTAACTTCTTTCTCTTTTATACCCTTAACTCTCTTCAAATCCTGCCACCAAATATTAGCCTTTCCTGAGAGGTTATATATAGCCATTCTAGCCTTTAACTTGTTAGAATAATTATATATTTGGAAGTACTTCTTCATCCCAGACAACCATGACTCAGCTTCCTCCCTCTTCTAAGTCTCTCCATTACAAGTTGGGGGCTTTATCTTTTTGAATTCCCCTAAAATTTCCTCATAAGGTTTGTATTTCCTCTTCTTGTCATACAAATCATCATCAATACTGTCACTAGTAGTATGGTAACTTTGTCTTTCACCAAACCCTTCAGACGACGAACTAATTTCATTTTTTACATGCTTCATCTTTTTAGATTTTATTTGATGACTCGCATCTTCAGATTTTGACCTTCTACCCCTTCCTTTGGTTTGAAACTTTTCCATTAGGATCTGATTCAGCTCTTCCTGAGCCCTCAGAATCCTTTCATTCTCTCTCTTTACAGACTCCATTTCAGTTTTCAAATCTTTTACAGTGTGTAACAGCTCTGAGGAGTTTGTAGTTACATCCTCTAGTATAGGATGTCTAGGTAAATTTCCTGTTTCTGTAGCTGGAGACTCCTCCTATGCATACTCTTCCATCATTTCCATACCTTCTTGTTAAACTTCAAAAAAAGACAATTCTCTATTGAATAAAATTTTAAAAATAAAATACGTTAGCATAATAACTTAATTTACTGTTTTATGAAATCTAGTTGGGCTGCATCAAGGCCTAGTGTTTGAACCTTGTACTTTGATACCACATGTCAAAACCCCAAATTTTCCAAAAAATTTAAAATTTTGAAAATACATAAAAGTAATGATAATGCAGTCTGCTAACAGTTACAATTATTTATAACTTATTTGGTTAAAAGATTAGTTAATACATAATATGAATTATTTACATGGTTAAGTTCAACTTATAGAATAATTCCTTTTTCAGTTTATTGATGAGTTTTTCTTTGTGACAAGTAGGTGGAACTGTCTTGGATTCTGGGGCTTACTTAGCTTTTGAGCTGACACAGAAAGTTTACTTGTCCTCATAGGTTTACAGGTAAGAAAGAACCAGTAATGCCTATCAATAATCATAAAACATGCAGATATATTTTCGTTGCAAAATAATAACTCGGTAAAATATATGATGTTCCAATTTTATTTGCTTCTGTGAGGTAAAACAAACAGTTTATTCTTCTATTTAAAAATGCCAAAGATACATATATAGAAGAGATTTTGTTCTAACTGTAATTAGAGACAGTCATTATCTCTCTGGTTTATAATCTATAATTTTTGTGGTAAACTATCTTCACCTAGAGTGCATATCCTATACTACTGTAATGTTTTCTTTAACAGTATAATACATTATTGAATTAATAAGATTGGTATAAGCGATTATTGATTACTCATTTTCTATAACTACTTAGACAGTATCAAAGATTGTATTATTAATCCATCCTGAAATAACTTAAGTAATTCATATAGTTAGTAAACGGCCCGAAAGACATTAACTTAGATGAACTGACTAAGTATAAGATTTATAGACATTGTCCGAGTATTTGTCACTCACTGATCTAACTTCTATGATATTAAACATTACCTACATAATTCATCATGTATATAATTCCTTTAAACTTCCAGTAGTTTTGAGTTAAAGATAGCTAGGGTTATAAGTTTATGGTTCCAACCAAAACTATGTCCTTATACAATTTCATGTCTCAACATAAATGCTAGTGACATTGTAATAAGCTATGCACAAATATTAATAAGACTTTATGTTATTAACCTAGCTTCTATAGCTTGAGGCTTAAAAGACAGTCGTAACTATACTATTAAAATACTACCAAATGGTCTAATCAATAGCGAAAAAACTAAAGTTTTCATACATAACATGCTTGGAACAAAATTATCAACTTATGATATTACGACCATCAAAAGTTTATTAACAAACCTAATTGAAATAATATAAAACTATAGAATTTATATCTATAGTTTTCAAACATAAATAGTTCAAAGAGTAATCATAAGACATATCATGGATATGTTCTATTATGAGACTTTACTTGGCGTGAATTAAGTTTATTGGATTCTATAATCTCCTCGTTGACATAACCTTGATAGAATGGTAATAGATTACAATGTGTAATCTATATTTTACAAGGTGGAAATTCATGGCATCAGTCCACATCCACAATGAACTATTGTTAACATTAAATATATTAACTATACCCTTATTTATACTATGGCTTTCAATAGTTTGGAGCATGCATCATTTGGTTGACTCCGGGATCGTAGAACATTGTAGAATGTTTTGTCAACCATATGATTGAGCAAAAATCATTTTGAAAGATTGTTTATTTGATTGCACATAGGGACTATGTAAGTTACACACTGCATGGTAAATTATTTGCACGAGCACGTGGATTCACCTTGGCCAAGTGTTGAGACAATAAAAAGGGATTGTGAACCCTAGCCTTTGTCATTTTCTTCATCGTTTTCGGGCCTCCGACTGCTCTATTGCAGTGTCTTGGCCGTAATGTAAAATATTTGTTTGGTTATGTGTTTATCCTTCCTTCGTTGTTCTTCTCTCCTATATACCGTAAGATTATCCTACAACGATGGGAGGAGAGTTGTGACAAAACATTTAGTGCTTAAACTATGTGTATTTGTTTTTCCTTGGGATTATTCCTCCACAGATCGCTTGTTGGAATGGTTATCAGATTGTAATGTTTTTCTTATCCTGGCGGCAAGGCAATGAGAGCTGTGACTTCTAAACTTGTGGTTTGGTCTGTCTTAGGGTTTCTAGAAAAGTGAGTTCTCTAGTTTGGAAGGTGGTGACAATGCATGCTTTATTGTCTGCTTGGCCATCACTCCCATTCTTTGACTGCTACTGGCTACGGTTGCGCTTGTTTAGCCTGCCTCTGTCACGTAAAGGATGAAGGGTTTTCTGATCTTTGTGTTGGTGGTGGCACTCCTATTCGTGGGTGGCTACATTACTTTTAAAACCAGGTAAATTTGCTTGCTTATTTGTTTCTTAAATTCATTTTGAGCTCTATTAAATTATAAGTAAAGGAAATAAAAATTATGTGGGTTGTCTCACAGGTGACAGTAATGTCTTCCTTCGCAGCTGGTGCAAATCTTGGTCCAAATTCCTGCTCACGAGTAAGCCCTGATTATCCCATGGCAGTTCATCCTTGTGCAGTTGCTTATGGAACATTTTTCATTGGCCACCGATTCCTGCAAATGACCCTCATGGTTAATTTTTTCTTGGTTAACTTGTTTCATTGTTTAGTTTGTTTACAAACCCTTGCTGGTTACAGGGTTTCTGGCTTAGGCCGTAACTTGTAAATCTCTCATTACTGATTTTGTACAAAGCTATGTAATGAATGGTGTAAGGCATGTCGAGTTGTTCTTCGTTAACCTTAAATGCAAAGAGGTATCTATCTAGAGCTTAGACTTAGATATTTTGATACTTGAAATGTAATTTTCGTTTATTAGGGTTTCACCCTAACTCAATTGTGTAAAGATGTATCTACTGTTTTTAAATTATCTCTTTTTTAAATATATTACTATTGTTTGTTCTACTATTTTTTATATCGTAAAATTTGTTATTAAGCTTGGTTAATCGAGCATGTTTATGTTCTGTTAATAACCCTCTAAACAATTACATTTTAATTTATTCTGTAAGTAAATTAAATAATACATGTTAAATAACTATATATTATAAGTAGGAGTATTTATACTTTCCTTAATGTTTTCTCTTTCTGTATAGGACTATAATAATTATTTTGTAATTGATATCTTCATAAAATTAAGTAATCCAATTCTTTGGTTTTGTACTTATTTAAGTATTTTGTTATACTTTTGAAGAACATGGTTTATGCTGTCAGATATGGTAGTGTAATGTATTACTATATTTTATACAGTTTTATCTTATGAGGGTTTCAACCCTTTTAATTCTTTTTATAAATGTTTTTGTTAAATTCAAATGAATTTAGTTTGTTCATAAATAAATATTATTTCAATAAATATTAATTTAACCTTACACTTAGTTTGTTTGTAAAGTGTACAGATGAGATAATATCCCATTGTTATACTATTATGATTGTTATAGCTAATTAATTTATAAAGAAACATATTGTACCAATATTACCCTATTAAAATATGAACATTAGCAAAAATTACTAAGTAATAAGGATAATAAAATAACTCTAGAGGAACAAATAACTTAGTTCCTTTATTTGCAGAAATATGAGTATTTGTTTGAATTGAATCTTTTCTTAGGTGACAGGTTAGTAACTTTAGAATTGCAAAAGTTCAGTTTGAATAAGATAAATAAGTTTTTTACATTATCAGCACAAATGAAATAAACCTAGCTATCATTATTAAATCAATTAGTTTTATCATTTAGAAGTAAATCAGGTTACCTATCCTTACTTACAGTTTAGATTGTTGCGAATAAAATAGTTGTCCTTAATAGGAAAAGAAATGAACTACAGAGTTGTAATAGCATTTTTACTTAACCTAATATTAAGCATTCAACTGCTATTTTATTTTCCTTTTGTTTCAATATAGATATAATGTTTATAGAAGTGAGTACTGTGTAGAAGAATGATTCACATACTAAAACATACTATTGTTAGTAAAATAATATGATTTTTCCTTCTTTGTTATTCTAACATACACAGTCTAGATCTCACAACTACTCTATGAACAGATTAATATTTCTTTTGGAAAACAACTATCTAATAAAAGAAAACATTTCAATATTCCAAACGAACATTTCGTTTTATATTCACATCATACTTCATTCATTTAAATACACTACCTATGCTAGAGTACGATCTGGATTACTCGAGATGCGGAAAAACATAGGTAGGACTTATTTTTCATCCAAGAATAGATTCAACATTTAACAACTAAGATATTTTACACTCAACAGTTTACATCATAACCTATAACATTCCTTATTTGTTCACACACAGATATAAACTTTAACACAGAAATTAAAAGATAGTAGAACCTGTTCTCAAAGCTGGATGACAACAGCAATGGGAGGCCGTTCATCCCCACCAACTCTTGCAGAGCACTTAAACAACGACTTCTCAGGACCCCTGAACCTGCTCTGGTCTCCTTGGATGGAACTAGGTCGAGCAATCAACAAAGTACTAGTCCTAAGACTCAATACCAACTCTGCATACAACAGTAAGATCTTTCAGCTACAAAGCTATACTAGATCAAGTTCATGTAGTTTACCCCTAAAAACACCTTCTTTCCAATTTCCCTTTCCCAATGAATTCCTTGAAGTGCATTCACTTGAATGATTCTTCTCCTAGAATGAGCAGCCTCAGCTCTCTACATTGGGTAATTTTATTAAGATTGCCTAGGTCTTTTTGGGTTAGTTGTCATTAATTGAGCCACCTGCTCTGATCCCACTTTCTTGGGGGGTCATGACCCCAAATGTAGGGAGGTTTCCACCTGCAACATAGGAAGTGTTTGAGGATGTTGCCACTTGTCTTTTTGCTCTCCACCTAGTTCCCTCCACCAACTTGACCAGTACACTCTTTTTAACAGCTCTCCCAAGATGTTGTCTCCACTTTTATTTATTTAAAATAAAATATTCAGAATTACATTCCACATATTTTGACTCTGCTGAGTCATCAGTTTCAACTTAGACTTAAGTTTAACATAATGTCTTGGAATCAAATCAAAATAAAATAACATTATTTTACAAAATTGGGGCATGTGACACATGACCTTATGGAACTAACTAATAGTCTCTTAAAGTGTTTACTATCTGATATGAAACAATAGAATGAGTCATACTTAATTAATGTAGCAATTCCTAAGGTAAAATTTGGATTGCGGACCTTATCTCTAAAACTGCCACAATCCGTAAGACTATGGTATCAATTATGGTTCTTTTAACCGTTCACTTTTTACCCTTGTGGATTTAGTTGTCCCCTTGTTAAGTTGTGTCACTGTTTTAAGTCTCCTAAGTTTTTCCACTTAGGTAGTTAACTTATATAAGCTGCAAGGTTTTGTTTTCGGTGGGGCCTTGGACTTGAGCTCCTCACCCAGAAACAAGTACAATAAACATTTGAATTTATAAAATATCTAGGTATGCGAGAGGGATGTTACAATAAAATATGCCCTTTGAGTAGGAATATTGATGACATATTTAGGTTGAAACACTAAGTATGGGTGTTAAGGATTCAAACCATCACACCTAACATCTTGTGAGTATCACTTTCCCACTAGTATGGATATAAGGATCATTAGGTTTTTTCCACTATTAGGTAGGATTCTTAGTTCCTTTACTAGATTTAGGGGAGTAGACACAAACCTTACCCATAAATGTAGCTTCTAATTCTCAAGGTCCATGGAGGAAACCTTGAACCACCACATATCACCTACTTTGTAAAAACACGCCCAATGGAGGTCAAGTATTGTGGTCCAATAAGCTACCTTAGGGAATATGGCCCTTCTTTCATCCTTTGACCACTTTTGGTGCTCAAAATATCCAAAATATGTCCATATCCTCACCAATAAGCTAAATACTCCCTAGATAAGTCTTTACAGTGGTCCAAGGACTCATTAATAGACTCTCCAAGTCATGGATTTGTTCTCCCAACCATATCTAGGACGTAAATTCCCATACTTAGTGTTCATAACCTCCTAATCATGTGGTGTTCATAGACAACAAAGATTCTTTTTGTGAACTAAAAATGATTTACATCTGCTACATAAACATTTCTTAGAAAACATTGTGGTTCCAATACAAATTTTGTAATATCCCAAATTTTGGACCTAAAACTTATAGGCATGTGCCTATTGATTTTGATGATAATCTTGATGTTTTTTTTTTTATATTGGGTCGAAGACCCCATTGCATATGATCATGATGATTTGTTTTATATATTGGGCGTAAGCCAATTATTGATGATATATGTATATGCTTGTTTGTGTTGGGCGTGAACCCTCAAGCACATGATTAACGAGATGTTTTTGTTGAGCAAGGAACTCTCGAGCACTTGAGTGATTGACGATTTGTGTTGAGCGAGAAGCCTTGGAACACATGAAAAGATAATTGTTGGGACCAGAAATGACCCCTTTTTGACCACCCTTACCTACGTATTTTTGCCTCATCCTACTCTATTATGTATACTAGAAACAGATGTTTTCCTTCACTCAGTCCCTCAATTCATACACGTATGGTTAATCATTGTCTTATTTTATTAATGCTTAGGATTGTTGTAATCAGGGCTTTACATCTTAAATTATGCTAACATATGGTGGTTTTATAAAGATNCACACCAAGAGAGGGATGAACGTTCATTGCTGAGATGATCGCCATCCATTCCATCGTTTCCCAAAGAACGTGGTCTAAGGGTACTATGCCACGCGAGTTGTACAAAGGTAGCTACAATAGGCTACAATAGATTCGGAGGCAATAGTGCGCCACTGCTCAAAAATAGCTGCAATCCATGGAGTATCTTATCAATTGATCATGATCATTATTTCTGGCTTGAGTAACAACTTTCATATATCTTCTGCTCTCATCTTGCCATGACTATAATAGCTTAGCATAATTAGGGCAGCCTGAATATTAGAGATCATCATGGTTTCTCGATAATAGTTCGAAGATGTTATGATTGTAATTGTATAAATATTGGGAACTATTCTGAGCCAAGGGTTGAAAAAATTAACCAAATTATTGTATCAGCTATGACTAAGGTTGTGTGCTCATCTGCCACTTTTAATACAAGAAGTTTGATTCTCTAGATCTTGACATTCTAACATGTGTTACTTCAAGCATCTCTGTGTGAAGTCTGGGCCTACCTTCCCACAGGGATTGCTTAGTTAATTAGGTATTTTATTTATTCTGTTGTGTGGTTGTATTTTGTGATAACTTCCTTTATTTACAATAAGCTGCAACAGTCATCAATTCGCTATGTGTCATTTGAATAATCAGTAATTACATCTCTTGTAAAACTGCAGTGGTGTGGTGTGTGAGTCGACTCTATAGGTTAACTTTCTTTTATGCAACTATGTGATAGCTGTGATAGCCCTATTCATCCCTAGTTCTTTCAATTGTTGTTTTTAGATCTTTGCAGTTTGTTCCTTCGCATTTATAATTGCGGAATTTAATTCTTGTACTTTGAATTTATAGAATAGTTGAATCAAGATAGTTGAGATGGATCTTTAGATGGTTTGGTAATTAAGGATTTAACTTATTGCAAAATTAATTTAGATGTTATTTCCTGAATCCTTCAATTTTAGATTAAGAATCGTAAGAAGGTGTTATAGTTGATTTTACCACACATGGTGGATCACACATGTATGGCCTTCCTTGTCCCTCTGCAGACTCATTGGACCTCATGGACCATTTTTGTACCTTTGATGTTTCCAAGATCATCCCTAAAAACATGCATTGTTTTCCATACGCGACTTTTAAACCTATTCTCACGTATATATGCGGATATGACCCTTAAACCCACGTACATCAGGATGTGTGCAAAAGGCCAAATAGTTTTGGAGTTTTCCTTGATGTGGATCTAAGTCACTTGTCTCTTGGTCTTCCATATGCCTTGAGATCACTCAGATTTGACCTTCCATTACCCCATTGAGGCACTATATAAGGAACCATTTGGATACATTGAAGGGGAGAGGAATTGAAGAGCAAGAAAACTATAGTCCATTGTTGTCGGAGCTTATACTTGAGTTTGCATCCCTTTCTCCCTTGGAGCACTTTGTGTTCTTTTCAAGATTGCCTTTTCTTGTGAGCTTACTATCGAGAGATGGAGGATTGAAGTGGTGGAGGCCCAGGTGGAGGACTCAGTTTCTTTGGTTCGCAGACGTGTCGACAGAGGTTGTCATTATTGTAATCTCTTATTTATATTAATAGAAATATATTTTCCTGTCCAATAATGTGTATTTAAATGAATATTGAATCCATAGATTCTTTTAAACGATTATATATGCTAGAGTAGTTCTAACACAATTATATAGCATGCTTGTCTTG
The DNA here is from genome assembly GCA_001517045.1 of Pseudotsuga menziesii. Lineage (NCBI taxonomy): Eukaryota > Viridiplantae > Streptophyta > Pinopsida > Pinales > Pinaceae > Pseudotsuga > Pseudotsuga menziesii. The sequence goes on from LPNX010795563.1 coordinate 406,734, forward strand.
TTTGTTGATTGTTGAGAAAGCAAATTGCTAACACAAGCGAGATTGGAAAAGCTCAACGGGGATCTACATCAACCATCCAGAATAAGATATGTTTTGAGATACTTTAGTGTTAGATGTTTATTTCTCTTGCATATTGGAAACAGATTGATTTCTGTGGTTACTATGTCTGTTGTGGTACCCCAAGACATAGGAAGTTTTCTCCGTAAAAGAATTGGAAACCATACTAGGGAGTTCCTAGTCATTTCCTTTGGGGGTTTTATCGGCATTCAATGTTCTTGAATTGCTCTGGGGGTATGTTTGCCTAGTAGTGTCTGATAGGAGTAAATATTGTCTCATCTTGTTTTTTTAGCTTCTTTTTTATCTCTTTTTCTTCCTATATGCTAGTTTTTTCTTCATAGTTGCATGTACACATGGTTTTTAGTAGAATATCTGCATAGATACGCAGGTTTTCTGCACACAGTTGCGTATGCCCTGAGTTTTTCCTTTTGGGGGAAGATTAAGTGTTGTTGGTTGAGTTTGGATGATTATTGAGTCTTCTTGGATGCTTTTGGATTCTGTATACACCTCTGTTTTTTACCAAATATGCTTTTTAGTTTAAAATTTTTGAAAATGTTCTTGTTATTCCATTTTCTATTTTTTGTTTTGGGATTAGTCAATTAGGTCTCTTTTACCTTACTGCTTTTCTTGGGTTCTTCCTGATAGTGCTTGCAGAGTCTATGGATTGTAGAGTCATACTTTTTTTTTATCTCATTTTAATTCAAAAAAAATACAAAAACATTTTCTTTTTGCATCATTATGCATTGCTTCATTTTGCATTTTGCATGGTACTTGCATTAGGTTTGCTTGGAGAATATTAGTCAGTTTTTCATATAGGAATGATTGCATATTCATTTGAAGGAAAAATTTTCACTTCACGTAATAGCATACCCCATTTTTCATTTGACACAATGCATTTGCACCGATTATTAGGTGTGCATTTTACTTCTTGTTGCGTCATAACATCATTAGTTGCATGACCATTTTCCCTTTTGAGTAATAAGCCAATTAAAATCAATGCATAATAAAATGAATTACACTCTTTTCTTTTATAGGGTGCACCAACAAGATTAGGTTTTAGGGTCTTGGAATAGGTCATTGTGAGTAAATTCTCCAACACTGCTAAATGAAACATTTATGTGTCTGTCCAGGTGAGAGTGTGAAATTCCTTTATATAATTAGTTTTTCTCAGGATCCTCCTCTTACAAGGGAGTCAAGCACGAGGCAGTGTGAATGGTTATTGATTGGGATGACACCTAGTCATAACTGAGTAGCACCAGAGATATTTATAGGATTGTATTTGTATCTGGGGGCTCTTTCGAGAGTTTCAGGATTTTCTACTCTTCCCATACGGTCAATCCCGCCTGCAACTGTCCACCTGACCATTGATTATATTGAGGTGATATTAGTTTCCTTACCTAGGTTATCGAGGGGGTACTTCGCAGAGGTTGTTCTACAGGTGTCCTGGCCAGGTAGGGATCGAATAGCACAGTCGCTATATGCGTTGAAGTTGAGGGCCACTAGAATTGGTTACGAACCTCCACTTGTTGTGAATGGGAGTCTCAAGCCTCTCCTAGGCGAGACGTACCTGCTTCATTCGGGAGATCACATATCCTACCCTTGTTTGCTTTCGATTTGGCTTTACATTTTGTAGGTGTATGCTTGGTGCACGCTAGTTTTCCTAGGGTTTGCATAATTAGATCGAGTCTTTTTCAGTTTTGAGTCATTGTGGATTCGAGTGCGGAACTTTGTTGTTCTTGTCCTTTAGTAGGACTTACGCTTTCCACGTCTCCTCCTCCTCTAGGAGAGAGAAACAAATAGTCCAAGTGGACTATTTCTCACTTTGATTCACACACGATGGGAGATCACGAGGATGAGATTCATGAGATGTCTTCTCCACCTCACAAGGTCAGGGATGCATATTCTACTCCCGTATATGATCCTTCACTGAAAATACCTTCACATTCTGGTTATGATCCCTCATTCATAGGTCGTCGGTATTGGTTTCCAGGCAACGAGACTCATCATGAACCCATAAGCACTAGTCACGTTCATTCTGGCATGCCTAATATCCCTGCACCTGATCCAACACATCATGCCGAGTTAGAAATTGAACCTAGCACTACACCTAGGGGCACTCCTATTCCTTTCTGTGCGGAGAGATTTGGGAGCACTAGTCACATTGCACCTTCCACCCCAGTGGTGGAAGCTACCTCACTTGTTCGTCCTAGACCTAGTGTTAGTAGTCATATGCGGATACCAGAACCGAGATGAGCGACCATAGGGAACACCACTTACATCCCTTCACATGTCCCTTCGTCTTCAAACCCTACTGCTTTGAATGAATTTTTGACAACCCTTCCTTCCCCTCATTCATGTGGTTCTTTAGGCCGAAATATCACTACTAGCCATGTTTGTACTATGAATGCTCGCATGGTAGTATCTCAAAGTCAAGTACCTCCCATTGTGTCGGGAGGTTCTGGATCATCTAATGGTCCATCGCAAGGAGTTCCCCATATCCGTAACTATGGAACTTCTCGTGGGACATCCGATGGGACACCTTATGGAGCTTCTCATGGATATTCTTATGGACCGCAATATGGACAGAACTATCAACCCTATGGGGACGAGTATCAACAACCTGCTTAGTCTTCTAATTATGGCTTTGTACCACCACATAGTCAAGGTACACCACATCACAATGCTTCCATGCAGCCCTATATGGGTCAAATGGGAGGAGGATATTATGGCCAAGGCCATGGTATTTATAGCGACCAGTCTTACATGAACTAGAACTATCAAGGAGCATGGCATAGACTGGCTCAACCTAGGCTCCCTTTCCTCACAACATTGAACTTACTTGACTTATCAAGACTTATGAATGATCCAGTATCTCATGACTCGGCTTGGCCTACCGTCCCTAACAAGATTCCTTCGGACATTCCCAAATTTGAGGGAAAAGCTAGAGAAGATCCTAGTGATCATGTCACTACCTTTCACCTTTGTTGCTCTTCCAATTCCTTACATGACGATTCAATATTTTTGAGGCTATTTCAACACACCCTCACTGGGTGTGCAGTGAAATGGTATATAGAGTTACCAAGGGGGTCATTCGTTTTATTTGATGACCTTGCCATGAATTTCCTTAATCACTTTCAGCTACCCATGTGTTATGATGTTGATACATAACTATTGTCGACATTTCGACAAGACAAAGCCACACATATCTTGGATCATATTCAAGAGTGGCATAGACAGAAGCGATTGATTAAAGCCTTTATACCACCAGAATTTCTCCTTGAGTGGTTCCTCAAGTCATTGTTACCTTACATCGCAAAGTATTTTTCTACATCTGGAGTCCAAAACGAGGAACAAGCAATCTTTAGGGAACAAGAGTTGGATTTGATCTACGCTCAATCCAGACTTTTGTATGGGATTATACTTAATGCTCCACGATCTAGTTTTGATCCCAAGATCAAACTTGGACCACATGTTAATGGCATTGTAGGTTGTACAAGTGCCAAAGCTATGGATTCAGTTGTGAAACAAGTGAACCAATTGTGTATTAATCAATCCATATCGGGTCAAGCCACGGATTTGTCTCAACCCACCCAGACGAGGAGTGTGACTTTCCATGCAATCGTCAGACTAGAAGGGGAACCAACAGCCTGTAAGGAATAAGAAAAAGGGTAAAAATAATCGTAAGGGTGGGAACAAGAATGAAAATGCTTATTTTAATGACAAGAACACTCATAATGATGGGGGGGACAAGCATTCTAAACTTAAGGTAAAGTTTCCTTGAAAGTTTTGTAAGGAGGACCACCTCACTCACTTGTGCACTCATATGTAATATGCCTCGAGGTTCATAGCACAGTGCCTAGCTTTGTTGACTAATCCTTTACCCCATAATCAAAATATGAACTCGAGGACCATTTATCCTTATTTTGTATCAGGTGGAGATCAAAATCCACTAGAAGCCAATACTAGTCAAGGTTGCATCAACATGGTACGTGCTACTAAGGTTGTGACTCATGCGAAGGATTATGGTTCGTCACAACCAGACCTTGGAAAAGAACCTGCTCCACCCAAGAGCTCTTTGCGTATCGAAAACCCTATGGATAAACCTAAATTTGCACCTCACATTGATATGGGAGTTCTAAAGCGTTCGGGGCACAATCCAAATGCCTGAGCCACCCAGAACTATTCCATTGTCGAGGATTTGGGCCAAAATCATTGTGCGATGTTCGAGCTTGAAGTACTTCAGATTTGTTCTCCGTAAAGGAAATCCTTGCTTTCTACTCTTGCGGCTAATGATGATAACTCTTCTTTCGTTATCAAATTTGAAACCATGGGACAATAGACTTTATTTCCTTACTACGTGTCTCTTTTGATTCATGTAGAGTATCTTAATATCGTCGTCAAATGCACTATGATTGATGAAGGTGTTGCGGCTTTCATGATGTCTTTATCATGTTGGAAGGGTCATTAGAGGAAATTTGGGGTCTAAAATGGGCCTTATAAGAAAACGTGCCAAAATAAGTTTTTGTGAGTTGGAATTTAAGAACCAATAGAATTTCAATAAAATAAGTCAACCATAATGGTTGAATTGACATATTTGTCATTAAAAAAAACTACTTTTTTTGTTCGTATTTTCGACATATCTCATTGTGTTTTTACTCAAATTTCGATCGGGAGAGCTTGTTGGATGCGGAATCAAATTCCGCATCCAACGAGCTCTCCCAATCGAAATTTGGGTAAAAACACAAGGAGATATGTCGAAAATATGAACACAAAAAATAGTTTTTTCTTTCTTCCTCCAAAATTAATCAATATTATTTTATTATTTTAACTATTATTTTATTATTTTTTTTAGGAGGCCCATTTTAGACCCCAAAATTCCTCTAATGTTGTGTTCTCCCAAGTTGTCTCAATCTGCTACTATGTTGAATTATTTTGATGGTAGATCATTTCGGCTGCACGTGATTCTTCCTTGTCTTAAGGTCCAATTGGGAGGAAAGACCGTCGTGATCAAGGTCGAGGTGGTTGATGCACCCCTTGACTACATCTGGAGCCTCTTCTCTCTTTTGAGTAGTATTCTTTCCATTTAATCGAAAGATCATTACGATTGATCAGACATCATTCTGTAATCCGAGTGTTAGTGCATCATCGGGAGCTTCTATCATGATTATCGATCATTCTTAGATGGGAACTGGGAGTGTTTGTGTGGGTATGTATCTGTCTCTTATGGGAACCTTTAGCTATCTTGTGCCCGTTCTTATGATCAGATCTAGTTTTGGTGGGGCTTCCTCCTCGTTGAATTCGGTCTCTTTTTGCACTACCCATATGGAAGATCCTTGGATTCTTCCTTCACTCAGTTCTTTGAATGGACCTATCGAAACAGATGTGCCATTTCCTGCAACACTGATATCATATCAAGAGAATCTTGATTGTGTTGCAGAGTCTAGTCCTTCCTCTTCGCAGATGGAGGAGGAAGACCTGTATGTGCTACCTGCATGGGCAGTTGAGTTTTCTCACGCACATGATTGCCTTGATGTTATTTTTCCATCGGATGAAGCCATTATTGAGGCCATGTCTGAGGTTGAGCCACCTTTGGAAGAGTTACATCATCGATCATATTTTCTTCCCTAGCTTGATCGTATGGAGCGTGAGGACTTTAGGGAGATTCTTAGCAAGATGATTGGTAGTCTCGTGATTCCATTGAGCTCTCCTGGTCATATGGCCGATGCAAACATGGTGAATTTATCACCTACTATTCCTATCAATATTTCTCGCGATCCTGGAAAATTTGAGAGCATCTACATTGGGGCGGATTGTTCCCCTGATGAGATCAAGGAGTATGCCAAGCTATTTAAAGAGTTTCATGTCATCTTTGCTTGGTCATATGAAGAAATTCCAGGTATTGACCCTCGTATTGTCGAACATGAGATTAAGACCTATCCGATTGTTAAGCTAGTTTGACAACGTTTGCGTGCGGTCAATCCTAGAAAAGCACCCGCTATTAAGGCTGAGATAGAGAAGTTGTTAAAATTTAGTTTCATCTATCTCGTTCCCTTGAAGGAGTGGGTTTCAAATCCCATTCCAGTTGATAAGAAGAAGGGAGCGATCTGTATATGCACTGATTTCCGTGATTTAAACCGTGCTTGTCCTAAGGATAATTTTCCCACACCATTTACTGATTAGATTTTGGATGAGTGTGCGGAAAGTGAGGTATTCTCCTTCATGGACGGTTTTTCCAGATATAATCAGATTCGGATCAAACCCGAGGATCAACGTAAAACTGCATTTATTTGTCCTTGGGGTACTTTTGCATATCAGAAGATGTGTTTCGGTCTTAAAAACGCCATAGCTACATTTCAGCGGGCTATGACCTTAATTTTTCATGATCTCAAAACAATTATCGAAGTGTATTTGGATGACCTTGCTGCTCATTCTCATCTGAGAGTGCGCCATATGTACCATTTGAGATTAGTATTTGAAATATGCTACCATTACCAGGTTAGGTTAAATCCTCATAAGTGCATCTTTTGCATAACTATTGGTCGCTTGCTATGGTTCATTGTATCCAAGGAGGGTATAAGAGTCGATCCCTTAAAGGTTGAGGCAATACTTCAATTGTCTATGTTGGAGACATTTACCACCATACACACTCATTTTGGTCAATTTCGCCTAGTTAAACCACTATCCTAAGTTTTATTGAATTAATTGACATGAGAGGAGCACTAGATGACATCAGCAAGATCACACCCATGCCTACCTTTAGTCAAGGAGGCTAACTGGAGCACTTCGGGGGTGATCTGAGTGTCATTAATACCCCATATTGCTAACTGATAGTTACAATTAGTTAAATAATGCAGTTAAGGTGCATTCCTTCATTAAAATGATTATTTATTGATTATTTAATGAACTCGAGTCAACAGGGGCACCTCCAACCACTTCTTATGGTTAGTTACACTTCACTTAACCTCATCGGGGTTCATTGAAGTCATTGATGCACTACCACTTGTTGGTTAGATTGTAGTGACATGTGCCTGAGCTACTTTCAGTTAGACTTAGTCATTTATTGCACTCTGACTTCAGTTAGGGCTCAGTTGAGTCAATTTGGGTTTTGATTAGTGGTTAACTTGAGTGTTGACTATGGCTTACATTCATTAAGCTAGACTCACTCATTCAATTCGAATGACCTCCTTAGGAATTTGAATTGATTTTCCATTCATGCTTACAGCATGATCATTGTATTGTATTACTCATTATTTATTGATTATACAGAGTGGCTACTCATTTTGTAGCATTATTACACCATTTTCATGCCTTATTGTTATTAATCTCTTATGAGACTATGTTTTAGTCCCTAGATTACTGTGACAGATTAATATGGTATCAGAGCTCACTCTAGGATGAAGCTCAAAGATCTCAAAAAAAAAGGTTTTTGACAAATCTTGCATGAAAATTGAACAATAGCTCAAGAATCTCGCACTACACCAGAAGCCAAGGCTTACAACTTAATACTCCATGTAAGGAAATTGCTGATCAAGATTGCTTGATTGACTATGCTAGGTGTGATGAAAGCCTAAAATGTGCACGTTGTTCGGCCTTACGGTGCCCCTTTTGTTATGATTTTTAGGCTTTTAACAGGTGAAAGCATTTGCTCCAGCAGATTCAGATGTCTTCTTCCATAGATCTTTTGACTCCGTTCAATTTCCACTCATGGAAAGGAGAAATGGAGATCCAGCAACATTCCAGAGGACTCTATAGGGTCACTATGGACACTGAAGAAGAGCCCGCTTCTATGACAGACAAAGCTAGATTCTTGAACAAGAAGGATGAAGCATTTGGATTCTTGTGCCTCTCTGTTTCCTAGGATCTTCTTTTCCATCTTTCGAGATTGAAGACTCCAAAGGAAATTTGGGACAAATTGGAAACCCTGTATGGAAAGCAGGATGATTTGAGAGTTTACAAGCTCGAAAATGAATTGATGTCTCTCAAGCCTTCCAATTTCAAGACCTTGAATGACTTTTTCACAAAGTTCAAGCACATTGTCTTACTGTTGAAGCAATGCAAAGTGGAGAAGGAGGATGATCAGCTTGTTAGTTTTTCAACATTTAAGCTAGCATTATAACAAGATCTTTTCACTGAGAGAATAACAAGCACAGCATTCACATAAGCACATCACAAGAGACAA
>LPNX010795563.1:415347-432325 GCA_001517045.1 Pseudotsuga menziesii
AGCTCATCCTCGCCATACTTTCCAAACTTGGGGCTGATTATTCAGTTTTTATCTCTACATTCCGTGCGAGGAATGTCACAACCCCTCGATGGAGGATGCCCACACTCAATGCCTTCATTGAGTCCCTAACAAGTGAACATGATTATGGTTCACTTGATTATGAGTTGAAAACCTAGAGTAAGTTCGTCATCGCTGAAAGTGGAGTTCTTCCCGCAACAAAAGATATTTCTGCTACAGACAACACAAACTCCATGGAAACAAAGGAAGAGATTAAATGGTCCCGTTGGAAGCCCACCAAAAGACAGAAAGAGATTTTGGAAGAGGTTTTCAGAAAAAGGCCATTGTAACTCTAGTCGCTCTCACATAGATGAGATTACAAATCTACTCAAACAACATGGCAATGTAGAAGCAAAGAATGTGTTTTACTGGTTTTAGAATAGTCATGCGCGTAACAAGAGAAAATGGAAAAAGCAGACTCGTCAGATGCAGCAGTCTCCTAGTGAATCAACCTTACCTTAGCGTCAAAATACTCAGGGGGGCCATCGGATGTAGCAGTTCCCTACTAAATCAAGTTCCCTACTAAATCAAGAGTACCTCAGCATCAAAATGGAAAGGATATTATTGTTAAAAGCTTGGAGGGTCAAACCTATTCTTTTCCAACCAAGGGTAAACTGTACTTGCTTTGTTCTTTAACAGTCTTGAGTGTTTCCATCTTTGGTTGTTTCCGAACTTTATACCCATGTCTGTCTATATTCATCTCATGGAATTATCTTGGATTCTTCATTGGTTATGGCCCGGTGTTCATCACAGGTAAGGTCTCACTTTTTTTCCATTATTACTATTAGATTTCACATATCTTGTTGTTTCTCTTATTAATTGTCCACGCGGTAATTTATATTATGGCTTCTAGGGGCACACAAATTCACCGGATTCAGCCTTCGGTACATCAACACAAAAGCTGTTGTTAGTGAAACAACATTTGCATTCTGTTGAGAACGAAACGTTCTCTGAACTTGATGGTTTCACAAACAACATGTGGAACAAAGGAGTAGTTACAAATGCCGGATGGGCGCATCATTTTAGAGACACCCGCATAAGTAATGTTAATTGTTCGCCAGGAACATGAACATGAAAAAGAAGACGAATTGCTGGAGTTGTTTCCTTTGCATCCAGATGGAAACCTCAGATCCAAGTGCATTAGTAGTTTCAATGGTCACACAGAAACCAACAATATTATGGGAGGAGGTGAATGGTTGTCTTTGAATTTTGTACCCTAGATACAACAGAATCGCATACTCAAAGCCTGTCGATATTCGAAACATTTCCATAACTATAAATCCAGTCTAATCGATTTTGGTATTTGAAATATAAACGGAGGCAAATTGTATTTGAAATATAAACTTTATAGCACAGTCTATATATCTTTTATATATCAAAAAGAGTGTTGTGTGCTCTACTTGCGTAAATAAATGCAAATGCATGCATATCGTAACTGTAATTGATCATAGATATCGCAATTGATGATAGTTTATATCGCAGCACAACTTAATTGCTGATTTGCTAGAAAGTTTTATTTGTTTTTTTTCCGTACTTGGAAAGTAATGCTTTTCCTTTTTTCATTTAAATCAGTGCTGCAAACAATCTTGTGCAAATATTTCCTTCCGTTTCAAGTTGAGAACATCAAAATCATTAGTAAATAACTCTGGGTGACCTCTTAAAAAAGAGACATTTTCTTTTATAAAGTTATTTGGATATAATTTGAATACCTGGTTCATAGTTGGAATAAACTGTAAGAGACATTTTTTTTCTTAAACTTATTTGGATATATTTTGAATACCATTTATAGTTGGAATAAAGTGTAAATGGTAATCAGTAAATTTCTTTTTTTTATATATTTTTAAGTAATATTTTTTTTCAAGTTTTTGCCTTTTAGTTTCCAATCTTCTATGATATTAACCAAATATATGCCAAAATTATAGAGGGATTGTCTCACCTTCTTATTTGATTATCAACATCATAAATCTATCTTAAACCTGGATCTATCAAGTAGCAAGAATGATCCAATTTTTTTTTTTTAGTATAGAGGCCTATTAGTTGGCCCTAGAGAAAGATGAAAATATAATAAGAGGAACCCAGTAAGAGGAGAAAAGAAACAATTAGAGGTAGAGAAAGAACCACATGTGGTAGATAATAGAGCAGTGAGACAAACAATCTATTTACTCAAAGTTCTTAAAATTCCACTTTGGAAAACACAGATACTCCATTAATATATATAAATCCATGGATATAAGAACAATGTTTTCGTGAAGAAAGATGGAAAGAAAAGTATGATGTTACCCCTCAAGGAGACTAGAAGTAATGAGGGTAGCACTAGTAACTATTTTGGGAAAAGAATCATGCTATGTTCAGCTAAATAATTTATGATAGAAGAAAGAAAAGTGAATTGTTCTTTTTTAGTCATACCAAAAGGACTTAGTACATAGGTACATAAAAATACATTCTCGTGGAGGTTGGAAAGATGACTACATATTTCAAGGAAGCTGTCTGAAAGAGATGCCGAAGGGATTACCTCCTATGAGGAGTATATCCCACTAGATTGATCTTATTCCAGGATCAATATTTCTAAACAAGGAACGACAATTTCAAGAATTGTTGGAAAGGGGACTAATCATGTAAAATTTAAGTCTATGTGTGGTACCGACTATACTTGCAACAAATAAAGGATGAGAATGGAGGATGTGCACCGATTCAATGACCATTAATAGAATTACAATTAAGTAAATATTTCCATTACAGAGAATAAATTATCTACTATATTTCTTCAACAGAGCAATGTACTTCACCAATTTGAAGAGTGGGTATCACCAAATATGCATCCGAGAAGAAGATGAATGGACGACCACGTTCAAGACAAAAGAAGGATAATATGAATGGATTATAATTCCATTTGGACTGAAAAATGCTCCTAGTACTTTTATTATGTCGATGAATGATGTGCTAAAACCACATTTGGGTAAGTTTGCGGTTTTTTATTTAGATCTTGTGATTTTCAGCAAGACCAAGGAAGAAAATATTGCATAGACGAGAAGGGTGTTACAACAAACATTTAAGCAGGAGAATTCAGTTGTTGATAAATGTGCATAAATGTTCTTTTCTGAAGGAGAAATTATTGTATTTTGGGTTTGTAATATATTAATAAGGATTGAAAATGGACCCTAACATGGTGAAGGAAATTATACATTGACCAGTACCTCAAATTCTAATAGAGGAAATAATTTTTTATGGTTTGGCTAGTTTTCATTAAAAGATTGTAAGAAATTTCAGTCGCATCTATGCATCACTGGAAACTTGAATGGTGAAGGGAGAATTCGAATGGAATGCAGCTACTCAATGAGAATTTGTGAAGTTGAAGAAGAAGGTAACAAAAAGGGAAGTGTGGTCATTGCTTTACTTTGAAAAAGTGTTTCAAGTTGATTGTGATGCTAGTGGCATGACCATATGGGTAGTATTGATTCAAGGAGGGAAGTGGAAATTTAAATTAGGCTAAAAAGAAATATTTGGTATTTGACCATGAATTTTATGCACTGTGCAAGATTTGAAGAAGTGGAGACGTTATTTTCTTTCTAAAGAATTTGTGTCATACACAAATCATAAGGATCTAAGATATTTAAACATCTGGCTGAAATTAAATCAGTAGACATATGAATTTGGTAGATTTTATGTTGAGATATCATTTTGTATTAAAACATATGCCATGCAATTCAAATACAATTTGTGATGCATTGAGTTGGAGGATTGCACTATTTTCCACTATGGAAATGGAGGTGACATGTTTGGATGAAACAAAGAGTATGTATGAGATAGTCCCATATTTTTTTATGGATTGAAAAACCACCAAGGATCCATGGAGTGGGGAAACAAGACCCTTCCTGGATTACTTTATCCAAGAAGGATTCATTTTTAGAAATCATCAACTATGTACTAAGGGGATGAATTAGTGAGAAATTCATCGGAGAGCTGCATAATGGAGGACTAAGTGGACACTATGGAGTTAACAAGACCAAGGCATTATCTGAATAACAATATCTTGGTCATGATTGGCTTAGGATGTGAAGAGATGGGTTTTCCATTGTATAATTTTAAACATGCGAAGGGAAGGAGTCATAACATTGGACTGTACATACCATTTCCCATACTAAAAGAACCTTGGGAGGATCCCAACATATAATATATGTTGGTATTATCGAGAACCCAACAAGGTAATGATTCTATCTTTATGGTTGTTGATATATTTTAAAAAATGGAACATTTTATTCCTTGTATGAAGACAGATGATTCAACCAACATAGTTGTGTTATATTTCAAATAGGTCGTTAGATTGCATTGATTTCCCAAGAGCATTACTTCTGTCAAAGAGTAAATTCATGGGGTGTTTCTGGAGGAAATTATGGAAAAAATGGATATCATATTACAATTTAGTTCTACATATCGGCTACAAACACATGGCCAAATAGAGGTTGTGAATAGAAGCCTTGGAGACCTGTTAAGGTGTTTGATAGGAGACAAGACAAGACAGTGGGAGAATAACCTAGTATAGGATGAGTTTTCATACAATAATTCTATTAATAGATTGAAAAGGAAGATTCAATTCCAGATTGTGAATGGGAGATAACCTAGAGGAGTTGCATGGAGTTGGCACCATTATCGGCAACAATACAGATAAATTTAGATGTAGAGTCATTTGCAAACCACATGAAGGATATTCATGATCAGATATGAGATGAACTACAGAAGAGCAATCAAAGTTATAAGTAGAAGACAGACCTAAAGCAGATGGAAAAAACATTTTCAGAGGGAGACTTAGTGTTAGCACACCTGAGGAAATAAAGGTTCCCATGAGGAACATACACTAAACTGAAGATGAATACAATTGGGCCTTGGAATATTTTGAATAAAATATCAGACAATGTGTATGTGCTAGATTTTCTTGAATACCTAGATATTTATATGAGTATCATAAGTGTATTGCAGAAGAGGATGATGATTTCATGGCATATTAGTGAGAGAAAAAGTTAGAATGGAAAGAAGATGATGTTGAAAAAATCTTTGATGAGTGAACACTTAGGTGCATCCAAAGCTATAGGATTAAGGGATGCATAACTCGATGGAAAGAAAAATGCATTAAATATGCACAAGGGATTCACCTTGTTGACCAATATATTATAATGTTCATTCATAAAGGGGACTATTTATATTGTGAAAAATAAGGTCAATATATTGTAGGTATAAGGTGGGAGAAGAACAAGGTATGGGGTAGTTTATACATGTTGGGGGGGTATAAAAAGGGGTATCTACTGTAATGGACCTAGGTGGGTCCCTAATTCATACTAAATAATAAACTAGTAGTTTTCTCATATATGATTAGCTTTGTTTCATCTCAACCAATTTAAAATCTAGGTTATCAATAATATGCTACGGTATCCTCATTTACAATTTGCGACTTTTACAGTTGGGTGTGTGCAAGAAGTTGAGGGACCTTTTAGATGCAATCTTACTTTTTAGGAACAGGCTCACGTTACATAGAAAAAGAATGCGCTCCTCTTCCATAGCACTTGGAATAGTAAATCCGAGCCTGACATGTCAGCAGACATGTAGGGCAGGTAACAATAACGTGCACGCGTTATAGAACTCCAAAACATGCACGCATTTTGTAACTCTATAATGCGTGCGCATTTTGTAAATCTAAAAACAAATAAAAAAACACACAGTCCCGACCCGAGAGTCGTTTTCACCAAACAAGATCGCAAAGACGACGGCGTGCCCGTGCCCTAGGAGCTTGGAAGAGTGCACATTCCTCGATTTGAAGAGAAATCCTCTAGTGAATCGTCATATTAACAGGTAATTCATTCACCCATATCTTTTTTTTTTCAATTAGATACTTAAATTACCATTTTTTATTTGTAAATGCAATAAAAACCATAAAAAAATAAACAACCATCTCATATCCAAAACACCAACCAACCAAAGATGATGATATGCCAATGCCTTCCCTAAGACTAAACACATAAATTGATCACATACAATTGACACAAATGTTTCTAGGCAATTCCATTGGAAAAAACCCTATTGACGTGCATTATGTAGGAAGACTAAACTTTTTATTTTCTTTTTCCCTCATAAAAAACAATTTAGATGCTATTCTATATCTAATCAAATGAAACCCTCTAGTACATAAAAAAAATAGAATAGTTAATAACCCAAACAATTACATGACCAAAAGAGCCTACCCTTCAAGAGAAATTCACCAACAAACCAAATATTGCCTAAAAATCTACATCATATGCCATACATATGAATTAAGGCCTTTAAAATTACAAGCAAGCCAAAATTCCTAGAGATTGTGAAAACCATAACCATTAGAAAAAAAACCACTCTCACTAGAATCTAGGAAGCATAAACAAACATCTTTTCAATATGACTGGAAGCATAAACAAGCATCTTTTCAAAAAGTGATGAAAGAACTCGTACTCGCTATAGAACCATGGACAATTTCATAATGGCATTCCCTATTAATCTGCCCATATAGAAGAAATATGGAATTTTAAAACATTTATTACACACCTAAAAACTTGTGCCAACTGGGGAAATCGTGCCAAAGTCTGTTGTACACTGTACAACTTATGTACACATTGAACTAACCTCGAAATCCATGCCAAATTAGTCCCAAATAGAAATAGGCATGTATCGCCCAACTTGGAAATAATGTATAGGCTATATGGCCCCTGAAACCTCTCTTAAATGCTGTTGTACATACCGATTTTTGATGTTGTATGGACAATACCATAACTACCTCAATTTCCATTCCTAGGCTATTGGAAACTTCCTCTTCCTCGATTTCTTGCAATGGATGTCTTGGGAAGTGCGCTCTCCTTCCCTCCTTTGGATTTGCGCCCTCTTTTCTCTTGCTACAGTACTCTTCCTCACTCTTTTTTTCTTTGGCTCCAAAATATCTCTCATTCATAATGTACCTCTTCCTCTCCTTAGATATCCCTTTATAATTCATTAATGACAAAATCCCTAACCCTTCATCTTCAAGAGTCAAGATTAGATATTAACCTCACAAGATCGGCAATTGTGACTTATTCTCTTATTGGGGTCACTTAAATCACTTAAGTTTCTCTACATTATAAAACTCGCTTTTGTGATTAAATATAAAGGGTAACATTATAAAATCACTTTATAAAGTGTTCACCAAGAGAGTGTCGCTTGGACAATTCCACATACTAGACACCACCAATGCAGAAGTAAATATCCAAGCTACCCCAAAAGATAACGGTCCCTCTTAGTGAGGAAGTTACTCCTGGTACATCCATCAGGATATGTCTCCAATCTCATCATGCCATCGATTGTTGTAATTTCTCCCTATGAAATTGAAATCTTTCATGCTAGTTTCCCTAGATTATGTGACGAAGGCTTGCCTACAACCCATTCTCCTAGGAGACTCCTCTCTCTCCTACGCATGCAACTATGTCAAATTATACCCACTATCTCTCCTAAAAGTAAGAAAGGAAATCTCTTGAACGAATGTATTGGATATTGGTCTTGAAACTAAATCTAATATCCCTTAATACCTACCCACAGGTTGTCCTAGAAACCTTTCCAACTTCCCCCTTTTAACACTAAGCACCACTATTGTGTCTTGGGTAGCCCCCTATGACAATATAAGCACATGGTTTTCCCAGAACATGTCTTTATGCCATGCATCTGCCAAATTTGTCATTGAGATAAAATGTACCTTCTACTCTGAACCAAACAACACCTTTCCCACCTTGAGCGATCATTTTGACTCTGTTGGAATCTCCACACATCCAACCACCTTCAGTGCATGCATGGTGTTGTACATAACATGACCTACATGATACATATCAAGTAATCATCAAGGATCATCATAATACACATCATATGCTCTACATATATACACATAGGAGACCATCATAAGCTTGAAATTGTACTCATACAATGCCCATTGACACATATCATCGGGGTTTTCTCCTGTCGAACTCTGGACTATACTAGCTCTGGAATATCCATCATCATGCTCTAAGAAAGATTGTCCATGATCAAGCAACATCATCATAGCCTCCAAGGCATGTCCCAAACAATGAACAATTCCTCCTTTCTTGCCAAAATCCAAACCTTAAACGAAAGACAAACCTCTCAACAAAATTCAAGTCATCTTTCTAAGTTAGCGCAACCATCTTTTTAAGCTAGAACAAGTTATATCCAATTCTTACTTACTCATTAACTGTCACAAGTTGAACGAAACTTACATTTTAATTGTGAAATGTTTAATCTTAAGTTTAAATAAATATATGTAAGTGAATTTTTCATTAAATTGCTAACTTGAGTTTCATTTAATACATTTTCAATTTTGAAGAGACGTCATTATATGCCATGTATATGTTTCTAATGATTTTCTTATTGATGTTTTTTTTGCAATTGCTACAATGGATCCGAATGCCGTGATTCTGATTGAGCTTGTCCGCTTAAGGGGCATCAGTGCTTCTTTTCGTGGCGGCGATGAGATTCGTCGCTCGCTTGCATCCACCATGGATGCTATTGTTGACATTATTTCGTAGTCAACTAATATACTATATGATATCACATCATATAGAGAGAGGAAAAGAAGAGAAAAAGAGGATGGATTAGATTATGTGGCAATAAGAAGGTTAAAAATAACAAAGGAGCAAATTTTTGCATTATTCAGGGATCCTCGGACTGGAGAAATCCCAAATGCAAACCGGCCACATATATCCATTGAGTGGTGCACATTCCAACCATTTATCGATAACTGGATGGATAGATGGTATATGGTCTTTGATTTGCTACCGCATAACAACAGGGAAATGCCCCTATATTTCCTTCAAAAGTTGTATGCGGAGTTCGTGTTGCATAGACACATGAACTATTTTTATTACTTGGAGTTTTAGGGGATCAGTGGGGGGATGCCCCAAAACTGACCCAATGCGAGGGTCCAAGACCCTAATCACCCTATCCCTACACCTCGCGCGCCATTGCATGGGCCAGATGTCCCACCTACAACTTGCGTAGTTGCTGAGACATGGGATGCTTTTTTGACACTGGCACGAGTGGTCCTTCGCCATAGAACTACTCTTCAGCAGATGGGTGGGGATGCAGGACCTAGTGGTCACGATGCAGGGCCATCGTCTTCTTCAAGGCCATCATCTTCTTCGAGGCCATCATCCAGTGCAGGACCATCCACTTGTGTGCCACCACCTACTGATGCAGGACCATCCACCAGTGCACCACCATCGGCACATCCCCAGCAGAGTTCTGATCCTCACGAGTGCACATCGTGTGGTCGTCCCTACTATGGTCTTTCCACAGATGTTGCGTTCAGTGGTTTTTTGAGTGAGGTATGTAGATCTGGTTAATTTTAATAAATTCTTCATTTAGTTTCCTCTTTGTACACATATATATAGTTTGAGCTAATATATTAATTTCGTGAACTTGCAGTTGTTGCGTTTTGACGCCAGAAACCACCCAGACTTTGGATTGGGGCATGGCATTGCAGCGACCGATCCCTTTGTTGGTGGAGGGATCCATGATGGTACAGGCCCATCTGGTTTACTGAGGTAAACATTCTAAAATTTCAATTTTTCAATTATGCTTGTCAATAATTTGTTAATTTCCACATACTTTACATGTTAGTTCACTAATTCTATCTATGGTATAATATTTGCAATTATTAAACTTGCAGATCCCATATCCGTCACTGGGTGGAGAGATCCACGAGACACATCATGGTACCCAGGTAAACATTTTAATATGGTAAACAATTATAGTTGTCATTTTTTAAATACATGTACATGTTTGTTGAATTATGCATACATTTAACTACATGAGTTCACTTGCTGATTGTAGGCACCGACCCAAACATCTAGGCCATTTCCTGCAGATGCATCTCCTCCCAGGCCTTCCGTGGACAAGGGTCATGTGTACATGAGGCGTTCCACTCCAAAAAAGACTCGATTTTCCCACGGCCATGGAGTTACTGAGCCCATGGTAATGTATATCCTTCGATGATATTTGTTGCTTAAATTGAAATCCAGTGCATAAGTTGTTTTTGTTAATGTTTGATTTGCATGTTTACTGCATCAGGAGCCAGAGTTAACGAAAGAAAGTCTAGCATCGATGGTTGATGCAGCAGTTGATGCTGCTTCATCAATGGCAGCTAGTCACACCGAGATATACCTAACTATTTCAACATGATATTGACATAGTTTATTATTGTTGTCTATTGTTTATTAATTCATGTCTAACTATTTCAACATTTGGTGATTGTAGGCCCCAACAGCAGGAGTAGTTCCTGCCCCCCCTGTTTCGACCACAGTTGAGGCACCAGCAGCAGGAGCAGTTCCTGCCCCCCTTGGTTCTACCATGCTTGAGACCATGGTAATGTATATCCTTCGATGATATTTGAACTCGTTAAGTTGATATAGACATATAGTTTATTATTGTTGTTTAGCTAGACATATTTTATTATTGTATTTTATTGTTTACTCATGCATGTCTAACTACTTCAACATTTGGTGATTGTAGCCACCAACATAAGAAGTAGCTCCTGGCCCCCCTGGTCCGACCATCATTGATGTTCAACCAACGGCTCCATCTGTGACACAAGGAACTGAACTCCAGCTATCACTGGATGTCATTGAGGTGAGATGTCTATTGATGACTAATTGTTTCATTCAATTTCCAACAAGATGTTGATAGGTTTTGAGTTAATTGAGATATGGTATTGCAGAGTTCGGCTCCACTGAGGAGGATATTGGTGATAGGACGAACATTAATAATTGATTTTTAATTTGCAGGATCCATCGATGTACATTGATCCCAGAGATGAGCCTAGTGGATCAAAGTCGGGAAATAACAACAGCATCATTGGGCCATGAGGACATGAGGGAGAGGGCCACATAGGGGTAATGGCATGCCAGGAGACCAACGGATTCAACGGTTTGTCGATCCGACCTCCGGTTGCCGAGTTATGTCAAGTTGCAGGTCGTAGGAAAATGTCGTTCAAGGACAATTGGTCAATCTTGGTCCGGGAGCAAAAAACCAAACGGAGTGATGAAAGTGCATGTCGACAGCTCTTGCAAGTGTGTATGGGAAATGCCGACATGAGTAGACCACCAACACTTGCTCGGTCTAGGTTTTTGCAGAGTTGACCCACCAATTTCAGATTTGCATTGAAGTGCACTGGGCAAAAAACTAGTTTAGGAAATGACTGTACAACGGTGTCATTGGACCACGAGGACATGAGGAAGAGGGCCACCTAGGGGTAATGGCATGCCAGGAGACCAATGGATTTGACGGTTCGTCAATCTGATCTCCGGTTGCCGAGTTATGTCAAGTTGTAGGTCGCATGAAAATGTCGTTCAAGGACAATTGGTCAATCTTGGTCCGGGAGCAAAAAACCAAACAGAGCGACAAAAGTGTGTGTCATCAGCTCCTACAAGTGTGTATGGTAAATGCCGACATGGGTAGGCCACCAACACTTGCTCGGTCTAGGGTTTTGCAGAGTTGACCCACCAATGCCATATTTGCATTGAAGTGCACTGGGCAAAAAACTAGTTTAGGAAATGACTATACAATGGCGTCATTGGGCCACAAGGACATAAGGGAGAGGGCCACCTAGGGGTAATGGCATGCTAGGAGACCAACGGACTCGACGGTTCATCGATCTAACCTCTGGTTTCCGAGTTATGTCAAGTTGCAGGTTGCATGAAAATGTCGTTCAAGGACACTTGGTCAATCTTTGTCCAGGAGCGAAAAACCAAATGGAGCGATGAAAGTGTGTGTCGTCGACTCCTGCAAGTGTGTATGGGTAATGCTGACATGGGTATACCACCAAAACTGGCTCGGTCTAGGGTTTTGCAGAGTTGACCCACCAATGCCAGATTTACATTGAGGTGCACTGGGGAAAAAACTAGTTTAGGAAATGACTGTACAACGGAGTCATTGGGCCACGAGAACACAAGGGAGAGGGCCACCTAGGGGTAATGGCATGCTAGGATACCAACGGATTTGACGGTTCATCGATCCGACCTCTGGTTGTTGATTTACAATGAGATGCAAGTCGCATGAAAATGTCGTTCAGGGACACTTTTACTACAAGCTAGGAATTGCATACGAGCTAGTATAAACCCTAGTTTGTAGTATAAACTCATGTTTATAGTTTAATCATGAGATTGTGGAAATCCTATTCTATAGGTTAAACCCTATTTTCTACTCTAAACCATAGAAACCCTACAAACTAGTGCATAGCTTACAAACTAGGGTTTACTATACGAAACTAGCACTCTTACTACAGTCTAGGGTTTTGCATACAAGCTAGGGATTCTACAAACTAGGGTTTACTACACGAAACTAGGAATCTTACTACAAGCTATGGTTTTCATAGAAGCTATGGTTTACTACAAGCTAGGGTTTACACATAAGCCAGGGCTTCTACAAACTAGTGCATAGCCTACAAACTAGGGTTTCTTATACAAAACTAGCACTCTTAATACAAGCTAGGGTTTACATACAAGCTAGGGTTTGCATACAAGCTAGGGCTCCTACAAACTAGTGCATAGCCTACAAACTAGGGTTTACTACATGAAAATAGCACTCTTACTACAAACTAATGATCTCAAAATCAAGACATACTAATGATTCAGTCATTTTAGTGGTTAATGTATTCATTGCAATGAAACATTTTTTACGATATATACATAACTAGCACAAACAAACATTCACATAATGCAATCAAGCATTTGTGCAAGATTCATGCATGCACATTCACAATTTGGACATTTACATAATCTACTTATGCACATTTACAATGCACACTCACAATTTGGACATTTACTTATACACATTCACAATTTGGACATTTACATAATCTACTTATGCACATTTACATAATCTACTTATGCACATTTATAATCTACTTATGCACATTCACAATTTGGACATTTTCATTGTACTTGTTATTGATATTGACATGATCATGCATAATCTTAGGTTTTATTAAACGAAAATTTGGTATATCAAGAACAAAAAATTGACATATTCATAAAAAACATGTACATGAGAAAATTGAGCATATATCAATATTCAATTACAAATAGTATAGTATTAAGAGTATGTAACATACCTCATCATGCTATATCCCACCTACTATCATACAACCAAGCCCTCTGCATCATCTCTTATAAGGATGGTCCCCATTAGTCTCTCGTGCTCTGTATCTGGTAAGAAGTAGCGTACCTTCGATGAATTTTGGCTAGGCATTGTTCGTACCTAGATGTTTGTACCAATGATCAAGTTGGTAAAGTGGTACACACTCGCACCTGGTTTGTAATCCCTGTAAACATATCCGCCCCTCTTTCTTGCATTGTTGTCCTGTGTCAATTATTCACCTTTAACAACCATAGACCCGATTGGGAAGTGGTTGTTTTCATCGTCAGTCATGGACATATTGAGGGTTTGATTTCCCTCTATACAATGTGCCAACCAGTAATCACCAGCCCATTCACTATCTTTTGAGGAAACCACTGTGTATATGTGACCTGCATAATATGATTGTAGGTATATGATCAAAATACTTTTCATGTGATACAAGGCCATTAATGTGCATTTTAAGATTACGTAAATAACCAAAAACATGTTAATGAAATGCATCATACCAGGTTGTACAAGGTCTGAGACATGATCAAAATCTGTAGAAATAGATGATTGGTCTTCTTCCAAAGGAGTTAACTCAACAATTGCACGTTGATCAAGTAGAAGTGATACGTGATCCCATCCATCAACCCAATCCAATGATTCACACCCATCCCAGTCACCATCACAGCAAGGCAGGCAAAAACAAGCGATTTTTCTAGTCCAAATTTCAAATACTGGGTTATCCAAGCTTCGAACCGAATGAAAGCCACGAGTACCAAGCATGGTCTTGCATTCCCATGCATGTGAACGATCTATGTCTACCACCTCCCAAAAAAATCTCTCCACATTTCTCTTTCTTGTGGATTCTACTCGCATAGCTGATTCCTCTCCCATTACTGACGTGCACCACCGAACTATAGATTGTGCATTTCGAATAGTAGATTATGTAGATAGTTTCAATTCCTCTCTTCATAGCACTATTTTGACACATGCTCCTGCTCCATCATTCTCTCCTTTACCATGCCCAATCTCGAAATAGTTCCACATATGTGGCACTTTGTGGTTTTTATGCAATGAACACAACCATTGAAATATGCGTGCATTTTTTAACTAACTAGCACATCCATCAGACCAAATCCAGTGTCAATCCATCTATATGTTCCTTGCCTTCAAGTGATCATAGAACATGATGAAGCAATGACGTACATAGTGGAAGTCATGGCACCTATCATCACTTACGTAAAAGTGATATTCCTTCAGAATTTCTCTTTGCTCTTCAGTGCTATTTGGGCCATGCCTATATGTGATATGGACCATCAAGGAAACTTGCTCAGAGTGATAATACTGACTTTGGATCTCATTTTCAGGTTGTAAAGTGTAGTTCCTGGCAAAATCAACAACTGAAAGTATAGTACCACGGGGAAATGTATCTTTGCATATTCTAAAATTCTCATCCTGCCATCAGGCCAAGTGGACATGCTGAACACATTGATGTGTCTTTTCAATAAATTCCTTGACGAAGTCACTAACTTTGGGCCTGGTGACAGGAAATGGTCTCAACATTAGTTTTTTTGGGCAAGTAACGATTGAAATGTAACTGTTCAAACATAAATTTATTAACATTTATGCAAACCTGAGATGTCACCAATTGTATATTTTTACTTTCTTTCCCTAGAACTATTTCATACCTAATATATTTGAAACTTTTCATGTCTATTACCATATTGCCAAATTCACTATCTCCAGTATCGTGCATACATTGGCTCAATAATATCATTCCAGCATAGTTGGAGCATGTTCCATCCAAACAAGATTTTGCATAGTATGTTTGCCCCTCAGTCCTATTGCACATGATGCTATGAATGAATTCTCTTGATGAAGTCGGTGGTATTGTCAGGGAGCAATCATGCACATGGTTAGTATGCAATACATGACGAATGTACGAAAATGTTTCATAGTAATATTCATATTCTACATGATATCTACAACAACAAGTGTTACGAAGAGTATTTATTCTAACATAATAGGGCTTACATTTCTCAAAAGATCTCTAACCCAAGTTTAATTTTTTATGTTCATTCCTGAATCTCTCATATAGTTCTATCTGTGTTATATCAAGAAGATGCTTAATATGCGGTTCACGATCCTTTGAACCCATTCTCAGTTTTAGTACATCCTTCTAGTTTGAAGAAGGCCTTGTGTGATCATGCCAAAAACTATGCACTAGTCCCTTTACTGCATCAACAAGCTTCATGTCATGACGTGGCAACCGACCAATAAAGGCCCAAAAATCTGTCTGATCGGTTGTGTCAAGATGTTCTCTTCTAATAGAATACCTACGGAGGGTTTTTACATTCAAATTAACTATTTTGCATGTAGGCTTGAGAAAACGAAGGAGCTTGGTGTTCTTATTTACAATTGCTTGTGACAACACACGACGAGCCGCATTGCAATCCTTTGAGCGTGTCTTCTTACCAATTTTACCAAAGGCATCTACTAAGCTTTTAACTATATGAGAACTTGGTCCAGAACTCTTTACCATCTTTATCCCTAACTTTTTCCTAACAATATTCATGCTCCTAGATTTCAACAATGATAAAAATAATCTACATTTGTCTCCATCAGATTTAGAATCAAAATATTTATCAAGTATCTGTTGAGTTTGATAAGCAATACTACGTTTAGATAGCGTACCTTCAATGGAATTGAGGAGACTTTCATCAAATTGGATATGCTTCGGAGTTCTTCAATGCGGTGTGCTTGCTAATTAAGGATAGGAGGGTGGAAGTGTACCATGTAGCGCATCACCAACACAAACTGATGTTTCAGTTGTAGCTTGTTGTCCTTCATTCTCTTCCTAGTAGTTGGATGGTGGAAGTCCAATATTTTCTTTTTCAACAGTAGGCTCCATGTCCAATACCTCTCTGACTTGCTCACTTGTATAACGACAAGAGGGGAACAAATTTTGTGTTTCTTCATGAGCTTGATCTTGAGATTGTAAGTTATCGATTTGACTTGAAGTGGGAATTGAAACATCCCCTAATGAGCACCTGCGTTTTGCTTGTTCAACAACTCGTGTGGAACTGGAAGGCCCCTCTAGTGAATGCCTTCTTTTTTCTTGTTGTGGATTAATAGGATGAACCATGGTATCCTCTATAATTGGATTTGGATTAGTTTCCAAAGAAAGCCTCTGATTCATCATGTCTACTCTTTTCTTTTCTTTCTCTTCTTCAATGACTTCTTGCGGTCTCTTCTTCCTTGATGATTTTCTTGCTCGGTTACGTACATTCCCCATCACCACAATGATCAATTCAATAAATTGTGTTTTTTCTACTCTTCAATTACAAGTTTTGTGCTTTATAACTATAGATCCTTCAAGGTGCTTCAATCTTCCTTCTCAATAGTTCATATTTCTCATCAAAACAATGATGAATGAGAAAGTTTAGCTTTGGTGTTTTTCACTAGTAAGCAAATGAAAGTTAACTCATAAATTATTCCTCAAATTGCTTCTTGTGTAAAATAGTGTATAAACAACATCACCATCAAATGGTCTTGAAGCTTGATATCTTATCTTGTGTGCTCAATTATAAACAAAATGAATAGCTCAAAATACCTTATTTTTTGTGTGTTCTTCAATTGAAGATTATTCAATTTTGCTTATTATCTTCTTCAAATCTCATCACATAACCCAACACCACACTGATCAACCATGAAATATGTCCTCAATCTTGCACCTGCATAACCA
>LPNX010795563.1:437117-469617 GCA_001517045.1 Pseudotsuga menziesii
CGCTCTCTCTCTCTGTCTCTAATACCCCTCTCTATGTCTCTCTCTCTCTCTCTATCTCTAGTACCCCTCTCTCTCTCTCTATGTTTCTAGTACCTCTCTCTCTCTCCCTCTCTCTCTCTCGTACCCCTATCTCTATTTCTCTAGTACCCCTCTCTCCCTATGTCTCTAGTACCCCTCTCTCTCTCTCTCTCTCTCTCCAGTACCCCTTCCTCTCGCTAGTTCCTCCCCCCCCTCTCTCTCTCTATCTCTAGTACCCCTCTCTATCTTTCTTGTACCTCTCTCTCTCTCTATGTCTCTAGTACCCCCCTCTCTCTCTCTCCCTATGTCTCTAGTCCCCCTCTCTCTCCCCCTATGTCTCTAGTACCTCTCTCTCTCTCTCTCTTTGTATGTCTCTACTGGCCCTCTCTCTCTCTCTCTCCCCATGTCTCTAGGTACCCCTCGCTCTCTCTCTAGGTACCTCTCTCTCTCTCTCTATGCCTCTTGACCCTTTCCTGCCCTTATTAAATATTACACATAGCTTCCCTTGACCCTTCCCCACCCCTATACAATATTAGCCACAGTTTCCCTTAACCCTTCCCCACCCCTATTAAATATTAGCCATAGTTTCCCTTGATCCTTCCCCACCCCTTCTAAAACATTAACCAAAGTCTTTCCTACCCCCTCTGAATTATTAAATTTTTTTTTTTATGTTTTCAATAACGCGTGCGCGTTTGGGTTCACTATAACACTAGCGCGTTTTTGTTCACTATAATGCGAGCCTGTTTCAAAATTCTATGAGCGGGAATATTTTTTTGAATTCAAATAAAACACACCATGTTTTTTAGAGTCAAAACCAATCCAAATCACTTTGTCACATGTCAACCTTAATCCTATGTGTATGGTTTGGTGTTTGCTTCGGTAATACCAAACACGTGCTATGGTAATCATGAACCAAAGCTAATTGGGTGTTTCTTCCAGTTTCTGAAGAAACCTATTTTTAACCACTCTTTACAGTATGCCACACACAATCATTTTTGATGAAATCTTAAACACAAATATGGTTTTTTTTACAGATTCCAAATATGTAACTTTTATTTAAAATTATTAATTTTTCATATTTTTCTTCAAATTCTTTTCTCTCCTACCTCCTTAACTCGTGAAACACATTGTTAGTGTTTCTTATATAACTTTTTCAATTCTTGATCATTTCAAACAAAAATTGTATGGTGCACAAGTAGACACTAACCTCTATGTTCCATCAAAACCCCATTTCATGATTTTTGCATTAAGACCTTCAAAGGATGCACCCACAAAACACGTACCATTTTCGAGGTTTTCTCACTTAGACAATTATAAAAATATTATAAAATTACTAATTTAATTTTCGAAAAATAATGCCGCACTATTGCTATGGGTTCTCTACATGGATGTCAATTTTTGTAGCTTGATTCGATCATTTAGGCCCTCAAAGGCTGCACCCACAAAAACATATACCTTATAATTTCCCTAAAAAATAAAAAGTTCCTATTAGGAAAAATGAAATTTGACATAGCTATGCAAATTTTCGATACATAAAAGTTATATATTCGGAAAGGTGATTCAATTTCCTACATTTCATGGTTTTTACTCAATGCAAGATATTTTGCATAAGTATCTCAAAAAATCCAAGTAAGTTGAGGGATGCCTGATTTTTCAGTTTCTATTGCATCTAACGCGCCAAAAAGGTCCCTCATCTTCTTGCATAGGCCCAGTTCTCAAATTTTTACTTTTTACAACCACATATCTCAATAATTTCGCATATATGTAAATTTGTAACCTACATTTTTTCATACTACCAAGTTGAAATTCATCAATTAATAACTGAAATTCATCAATTAATAACAAGAAATTACTTATATAACACAAAATATCTGTGCAATGTTAGTTTGTCCAAGAAGCCTTTTCATGTAGGCTAGTAGTTTGTCCAAGCATCCTTGTCATGTAGAATAGTTGTAAATCCTTAGGAACCTCAACCGACCAAATCAGTTTTCCACCCTGCCAACTAGGAAAGTCTCACTGACTTTCTGGCTCATAGAACAAAATTATTGGACCCCTAAGCCCAAAACGTGAGTAAATTCCAACCAGTTCAAATAGTTCAAATCTTTCCCCTTTGAATAGAAAAATAATCCTACTATGCAATGTTTTCTCAAATTTATCCAATTTCCCCCCCCCCCCCCCCCCTCATCCCACAAATCTTTTCTCTTCATTCCTATATCCCACTTTATTGACTCTTCTTCCCTCGACATTACTACCCTTTTCCCATATTTATTATTTCAAATTCCCTCTCAACCACTATGTCAGGTATGATTAAGTACATTCAATGATTTGGATTCGAGTAGATATTTACAAGTCAATTACTTTATTAAACTAAAGTTACATCGTCAATATAAAATTTGAAATAATTATATTTTAATAATATAATTATTCAGGTATATAACTTTACTTTTGATGATGATGATGATGGTTAACATCCCCTGAGACCAAAATTTGGTCTATCGGACCCTGAAAAAGAAAATTAATTAGTTTGTTTTAAAGTGATATTTCTATGCTCAAAGAGCTTGGAGAGAAGCGTCCCGAGCTTACTATAACTTTGACAAGCTAAAAGGCTAGGAATGTCGGTATTGCAACAAAGATTATGAAGTTGGGATCTAATGTGGGTGTAAGCAGGGCACTCTAAGAGGAAGTGATTTTCATCTTCAATGTTCTTACTCTCACAAAGGTGGCAGATCCTTTCTACCCAAGGAGTTTTAGGGACTGTCCAACCACCAGTTTCGTTGTGGATCTCATGCGAGTTCATTCTTATCTTAGCTATATTAATTTTTTTCTTAGGACTGATTAAAACAGAGAGATAGTTTTGATCTTCAAGAGTAGGGTTGATGACATCCTTGTAATATCTTAATTTTAGTTTGGCCTCTAAATCTTTCTCACACCACAAATTAATGAAAATTAATGAAAAATAATTTTCATTAATGAAAATAATTTATTTAAATGTTTCCATACACAATAGAAACCCCTAATTAGAATTAAACATAATCAATACTAATTTATTAATTAATTGATATTCTTTAAAAATTCTTGTAACCTTTTAGTGTGTGTTTATCACATTCGATAGTCAACCAAATAATCTCAATTAAACTCCAACTAATATTTATTTATTAATCAACTAATATTTTTTTATAATTCAATTAACAATTACTTATTTAGTATCGTACCTCGGTTGCAATTAGAACAAATTTAACGATCTGAACAAGGATTAACCTTATCAAGGCTTGTTATCACTTATTTAACATTTGTTAATCAAGTTAATTATCACCTTATTATCACGAATTAATACTCTAAATATGGTTAACAAGCAACCACGTCAATCGACAATTAATTTACCACAATATGGTTAACATTATAAATTAGTATTAACATTTGTAGACTAAGTTATTAAGAATCTTATTAGCCACTAGCTAACTTCCTTAGAAATATATCACCTTTATCAACCATATTTAATAATTAACCTTAATCATGATTAATTAACCTTTCATTTATAATATTGACGTAACACTATCATTGCATAGCTAAGAAAGACAATATTATTTATAATGTAACCATTCACAACTGTATGTGTCCAAGCCATATTTTTATAGTTTATTATATAATTCATAAAAGATATGTAGATGATCCATGTAAGCATAGGTAATGCTTACATATCTCGTGTAGGTATACTAGTAGCACTTAACAACACATCACACATAATCACACAAGTTACTATCTGTACTTTAAGGAGTTGCATGATATAAATTGAATATGAAGTGGATAAGGGTGCATAACCTTATAAATAATAATAATGACCACCTTAAAGATTCAAACCATACTCTTTCAAATTTGTGTAAACATAGAACGGTGACACTGCTAGGCTAAGACTTTAGTCATGTTATCTCTAGTTATGAATAGGATAGTGCAACATAGTTATCACGTTGTAGGATGTTATTATTTTCCACGATCGTAGATAGAACTCACCAACAAAGTAACCTTCGCAACAGTGGAACTTTGCGTTAGTTCACAATGAACTAAGTAAACCCCATAAAAGTAGAAATGACCTTTTTACCTCTCTGAGTGGTCCCACAAGGGATAAAACCCCGCCATTCCACCCCTTGACAGTTAAAGGAAAGTCATATCTTTTAATAAATAAAACCATAAGCGAAAGGAAAGACAAATAAATAGGAAGTAAGACGTAACTGAACCAACATATGCAAATGTATGTTAGTAGTAAATATCAACAGAGTAATCATGTAAACAAATCCAAGTAACATAACCATAGCACATAAACACATCAACATTACATAAGAAAATACATGTAAAGGGAAAGGCCGCTTATGACACTTAAATCTAGTAAACAACGACACATACATTCCGCAAAACATAAATAATGTCCACGGAAGGTAGCATTTAACTCACCTTCATTTTTTTAATGATTTTTAGGGACATTAAATTTTCCATGTCTATCTCCTTAATACCCCTCTTCGATGTGTAAAATATTTCAATGGAATCCATATCCAACCTTGACTACAAAGACCCATGAGAGAGAGTCTATATTATAATTTGTCGATGTTCTTCATGGTGATTGAGTCCAAGAAGTTGAATTTAGGGCAGAGTTTCCATTATTGTTATTTTATGATATTATACAAGCCTCTAGATATGTTCTTGGTACACAACTAACATATCGATGGCATCTAGAGAACCCTTGGAAGAAATTGCTAGCCGATAAAATCTACCCTTTGAGTGGGAATAGTGATGACATTTTGAGGTTGAAACACTAAGTATGCATATTAAGGACTCAAATCATCACACCTAACATCTTGTGAGTATCACTTTCCTACTAGTATGCATATAAGGATCATTAGGATGTTTCCACTATTAGGTAGGCGTATTAGTTCCTTAACTAGATTTAGGGGAGGAAACTCAAACCTTACCCATAAATGTAGCTTCTAATTCTCAAGGTCCATGGAGGAAACATTGAACCACCACATAGAACCTACTTTGTAAAAACATGCCCAATGGAGGTCAAGCATTGTGGTCCAATAAGCTTCCTTAGGGAATATGGCCCTTCTTTCATCCTTTGATCACTTCCATATCGTAAGGAACAATTTTGGTGCTCAAAATATCCAAAACGTGTCCATATCCTCACCAATAAGCTAAATACTCCCTACATAAGTGTTTACAGTGGTCCAAGGACTCATTGATAGCCCTTCCAAGTCATGGATTTGTTCTCCCAACCCTATCTTGGATAAATCCTAGGATAAAGCTTTCCTTACCTCATATATATAGTGCAAGAAGAATAGATCCTGGATGTGTTCATGTGGATTAAAGTGTTCATGCATTTATCAATGGTCAGTCCTAAATGAATTGTTTATTAGCAATGCAACAAAATTATTAAAGACATTATTGAAACTAAAAGTGATGCATCTAAATGCCAATTTTTAATGGCATTGTTAAATTCACACATTTTAGTTGTTATTAAAATTCTCGGCATAAGGATAGTTAGATACTACTAACCATGTTATTAGCAATATTTAGGATGATTTTAATGCAATTAGAAGAAATACTCATTAAAAATATCATAATGTAGAGAATAATGTATTTTGAGAATTGATTGTAAATAAGACCACAAGCAAACATCATTTTCTCACCAAAACAACTATTTTTTTTTCAGTAAGTGAAAAAAACCTTCAAAACTATTATATTAAAAGAGAAATCCTCAACAACCCCATTGGAACAAATTATTGTGCCTTCGTTGGTAGAATTCATCCTTCCGATACAAAGTTTTATTGAATTTGTAAAGGGATTAGACCAAACTTTTGACATGAACATACTAGGCCTTAATCCAATTAAAAGTGCATTATAAAGTTTAGAAGAGGTTCTATTGACCGTGAACTCCACATTACATTTCCTTGACAAAGTCATATACATAATCTATGAGAGATTCAAGAATGAGCGCAAGGAATTGAACATTGGCCAAAGATATTTTAAGAAATGCAAACATTGGTATGTTAAAATGTGAACATATCAACATATGCATTTATAGATATCACATAGAATTTGGTTATTATTATGATACATATATACACATCAATTTTGTTTTGCATACTAACCATCTCCATCATGCTTTGCCAGTCCATCGCGAGTATCATCAAGATACTTTATTCATATCATTATGTGTCCAAGGCTAGATGGGCACAAATATTATCAAAAATCTTGTTTATATGGGACGTCCTCCATGTCTAGTGAATATCTTGTTATAAAACTCACTATCGTGGTATGGACCTTCCTTATATGGTGATGATAAACCCTACTGTTATCATATGGAACACTTATGGACTATAATTTGAGAGAGAATATAACATTTTGGCATCTTTTTCTTTTGGGTAAAAGGGTTGTGTCCCCACCTTGATGGTACACCTTGGTCCTATGAGTAAACGTGTTATTATCTCACCTTGATTGACACACCTTGGTCTTGTTGGTGTAGGGGTTGTTTTACAAGGGGTTTTTCAAGGGGTTTTACAAGGTTTATCAACCCCAAGTCACACTTGTCACACCATTTACATGTCTAGCTTCAATATCCAACATCTACCCCAAGTGAATATTTTCTTCATCTCACCTGCATGACATAAAAGCATATACTTCACATGAGATGTCATCATAAAATTCTCAATCATAAATTTTCAAATCTATTTTCATACATAAATTAAATTTCCCAAACATAAAGTCCTTGTTATTGTGTTTTTCACTTGTAGGCCATAACACATGGTTTTCTGCAATATGTCACTTGACCTGATTCCTAAACATCAAACAATCAATAACATTGACATTCCATTCAAAATATGAATTTGCAATTATGTTTCCTACAAAAATTAGATTTCGCAACTATGACGCCATCCTCATATTGTTTGTCTCTTGTAAGTGGAAGCACTTATCCCCTATCATTTACAATTGTTTACAAAACCTCGACAACCACACCTAGCTTAACATGATTTTAGATCATCCAAATAGTTAGTAATAATTAATAGCAAAATTTCAAATCTGAAATTTAGAAATTTGTTATGTTCATAAGTTAATTTCACCGCCATGAGATCCTCCTCATAACGTTTTCTCTTTGCACATGGTATATTTTGTCTTTGTTTTATTGGGCATAACCACATTTCCATGTCTAAGCCATTCTTCTTGCAATCTCAAAACTTCCAACTTTCCATACGATTTGTGAGTATCCATGCATGCAATCCTTTCATCACTGAATTTGCAATAGTCTCTGAAGTGATCTTAAAAATTACAATGCTCAGTAATTCTATCATTATCAGTTACTACTATCCCTAGAACACTATATAATTATTTTATATGCATCATTAAAATTTCAAGATACTTTCACCTTATTTATGCCAATAAAATAAAGTTTTGAATACTCATGATTACACAATCATACATTCACAAAATGAATCTTGTATGCACCTATGCATACCTTTTTTTCGCATCAAAGTTTCCATGAACTCCTTGGATGAATTCTTCCTTAGGAATTTCTGACATGGATATATATACACGAGGTTCATCTCCTCACGGAACCATACGTTCACATGTAGGCCTCCTCAACCTGTATATATATCACTCCATCGATACCATAGAACCTAACACCTCACCTCGTTTCTCCCTGGAAGTTCTTCTTAAGAGCCTAAAACCCCCTCTAGGTGCTAACTCACATCTCTTTTCCTAGGAATAAGAATTAATATTATAGAGAGATCAACATAGTCTAATACCTCACAAGAGTCTTTACTGGAAACTCTGTACTAAATTGTCGACAATTTCATAGCCTAACACCTCTCCAGGGTGCTCCATAGCAGCTCATCTTAATTCAACAGAATATTCTGTGTTAAATCATTTCAGTTTGTTTATTCTGAAAATTAAATCTATGTTTCCAAGTTAGATTACATCTTTGTAATTATGCATAATGGGACTAAATATTTTAGGTGCTCTAGATCCCAACAACTTCAACACCAAACCAAATTTTCTACTTCCTTTTTATTAATTAGTTATGTTTAGTGTAGAACAATTTCTTATAAGTTTAATAGAATTATAACCTAGGGTTTCCCCTGTGGTCAGCTCAAAAGTTTCACCACTCTTTGTTTAATTAGTCATAATGCCATATATTATTTCATGCATGAAATATCGTAATCCTCATTGAACATCTCTATGTTCCAGAATCTACCAACATGGAAGCTTCACTTGTTGACCAATATCCTATCACGTTAGTTCATATTGTGGTTTTTAAAATTATAAAAAATCAAACCAATATATTGCAGGTATTGGGGGGATGAAGCATTTAAGGTGGGGGTGGGTAGGGTGGTTTATAAGGATCGAGCTATAAAAAGGGGTGGGGAGTAAGT
Source organism: Pseudotsuga menziesii (assembly GCA_001517045.1). Taxonomy (NCBI): domain Eukaryota; kingdom Viridiplantae; phylum Streptophyta; class Pinopsida; order Pinales; family Pinaceae; genus Pseudotsuga; species Pseudotsuga menziesii. Next base: position 445,556 of record LPNX010795563.1, read on the forward strand.
TTTAAGTATTGGGATGGGGTTTCAACAAAAAGATTTTGGCTCAATATCTCTCGAAATTAAGGTTGGTCTTTAATATCCCATGATCGCACGTGCTATGTGAGAGGTTCACTAAGTGAAGTCCCTATGTCTACCAAGTCCACCTCAAACCAAACTTTTAATAATTCTGAACTTTTCTAATGTTACCTAATCAATTGGCATGTTACCAAGGACCACACAACCCTTACATCAAGCTATTGATAATATATTCATTGTCCTATCCCTTCTTCACCAGGATATTGTTCACATAGCATGATATCCATAACATCTTCAACCATGCTCCTATTTTCCTTGGTCCTACAACCATTACCATCAATCATAATAACCATAAACATCAATAATTATCATTAAGGCTCATTGCATATGTAAAGCCTCACTAATTTTACTATTACTCAATATCATATGTATGAAAAAACATCTTCACATGCACTATGCCATACCTATTAATATGCTTACTAGTGCATATGCATTTGTCCTATCTAATCTCTTGCATTTATAGCCTTCCTATGCCCAAAATTTATGTACAAAGAACTTATAAAATATAATTATATCAGTAAGAAAAGAGTTGAGGAGTTCTCCATTTCCAAATCCTTATCATAGCATGAAATTCCTCTTTCACATAACAACTGGTCTAATTTTATGGACTGAATGGGAAGGGGTATTTACAATGCAAAAGACTCTGGTCCCCTGCAATTTTATGTGGGGTGGCAGCTCTCTGTTTGGGACATCCAACATGTCTAGTGTTGAAACTTTCTTCACATGGACCATCATGTTCATTTCGAGAAACAATCGATGTACTCTGGAGCAAAACAATTTTGCATGTATACGAAACATTCAAAACCTAAAAATATTGGATCTATTCACCACATACCTGATAAAACTAGATCACATATCTCATCATGGATATGTGTTGCACCTTAACACAAATCATGGATGGTATACTTGGTTTGAATATTGTAGGAGATCCAACCTGTTACCACCTAAGTTGTACTTAGTCGGTGTTATCAAGTGAGCCTGGTGAACCGGACAAGGATGATTTATTCGGACTTCAGAAGACCTTCATACTTGCTTCTAGGAAGCGTTTTTTTTATCTACCACATGTTCATACCCCCTTGGGGGAGTTGTAATAAAATGTTCTAGCATGGTAGTGTATGTAAAAGACTCGGTCTCTTGGACTTTATTTGTCAATACGATCAGCCTAGAGTGTTTTTTTCCTTGGTTATTATTGGTTGTTGAATAAACGATTGATAATTTCTGAGTTTTTCACTCAATACCTCCAAAGTTGGGGTGGCTGGCTTGAAATTTAGGCCTATTGAGGTTATTAGAGTCTATGTGTCAATGTATAAACATGCTAGGAATTATGGTCGAGTCATATGAACATGTGCTAAGTCCCCCTAGGTTTTTTTCTTTTAATTTTTAATTTTAATTTTTCCACAAAACTTAGGCTATTTTTTAATAATCTAAATGGAAAAATTGGTCTTGTAATAAAAGTGAGCTCAGAAATCAGTTTCAATCATGGGGGTGCTCATTTTCTAACTCAGAGCACCTAGTAAACCCATAAATGCACTTTTCCTAAGTTTTGAGTGATTTTCCCATCACTCATGTCAGAAAACCCTAAAAATCAAATATTGATTATTTTAATTGATAAATTAATAAAATAATGGAGAAAATCCAAATTCCTAGATTAGTGGGATTTGCTCTGATTTGACTGAAATTAGTCTCATCGGCTTTGGATTGACTAGAGCTGGCCATGCCTTGATAAAAGGAGTTGATATGGGATGAAGAGGGAGTGCACCACATCATGCATCCTTGGGATTTGTGCCCTCTCTCTCTCCTCCATACATGTGGGCTCATCTGGATGTGGTTTAGTTGATGTTTCAGTTAACCGGTTGATGTGTCAGTCTGATCAGCACTCTGATTTTCAGTCAAACTTAGTTAGACTTAGATCAAGCTCAGCTTGACTCCTTATGCAGCTGCAGTCCCTCTCTCCTTGGGAATTGTGCCCCCTCTGCACTAGGGTTCATTAGAGGAAATTTGATGTCTAAAATGGGCCTCCTAAGGAAAATAATAAAATAATAGTTAAAATAATAAAATAATAGTTATTAATTTTGGAGGAAGAATGAAAAAAATGACTTTTTATGTTTGTATTTTTTACATATCTCCTTGTGATTTTACTCAAATTTTGAGCGAGAGAGCTCATTGGATACATAACTTAATTCCACATCCAACAAGTACCCACACTGCATACTTTTGATGGACCCCGCTACCCCAAAAACAAGAAATACTTGAAAAAATGTGATGATGATGTCATCATCACATTTTTTCAGGTATTTCTTGGTTTTGGGGTAGTAGGGTCCATCAAAAGTATGTAGTGCGGGTACTTCTTGGATGTGGAATTAAATTCCACATCAAACGAGCTCTTCCACTTGAAATTTGAGTAAAAACACAGGGAGATATGTCGAAAATACGAACAAAAATGTAGTTTTCTTTTATGACAGATATGTCAATTCAACCATTATGGTTGACTCTTTTTATTTAAATTATATTGGTTCTTGAATTCCAACTCACAAAATTTATTGTTGACGCGTTTTCTTATAAGGCCCATTTTAGACCCCAAATCTCCTCTAATGTCAGTTTTTGCTATAAATAAAGCATAGTTTCCTCCTTTTCAAGCTAGTTAGAGTTGGAGAAAGAGTTTTTTACATTGTACTAATATATTTTCATTGTGAATAAATAATCTTTGGATACTACACCGTGTAGTGCATGTGTTCGTGTGGATTCCCGGCGTCATGCTGCTAATGTGGTAACTCCAAAATTTTTCCACTTTTTTGTGTTGCTTTGTATTCTGGCTTCAAGGATTCGGTTGAATCAAGTAAGGGTGTAAGCTAGGAAAGTAATATTACTTTATCTTGTTTATTCATATCATTTATGCTCAAGAATCTATCTTATATGCTTAAATAAGTTTATTTGTGCATGATCTTTCATTTTTTTGTTTCATACATCTATATCCAGATCTCACGAGGTGTTGTGTAGGCTTGTGTGATTTAGTTGCAGGTTCCCGATTGGATTAAGGTGTGGATAAATACTGATGTCATTCCTTATCCAATAAGCTCAAGACTCTGTCCCTTGGCGCTCCATAAAAGGACCTCCTTTCATCTTTTTCCATTCAAGCAACGAACCAACCTTCTCTCCTCTTACTCTCCTTTTAAAAAATTAAATCTTCTTGGTTACTTTATTTATGCATGAGATTCTAATTTATCATATGCAAAATATCTCATTAGATCTCATACCTAAGCATTCAAAAATCTAGATCTTTGTTTTTCAAAAGTTTTCCATAACCATAATAGATCTGGCATAGAAAAATCATCTTTTACATGGCATTTTAAAGGAAATATATAGCTTGCATGAATTAGATTTTTATTTCTTAATTTAAAAGATAATATAGCAATCCATGCACATCATATTGGCTTCCTGAAAGGAAATCCAAGATCTCAAGGAAATCTTGCTTTCCTTGGTTCCTTTGTTCACCTTTTTTTTAACTAGTTTTAACTTAGCTGTTTTCGGTTAAAAGTGTGTTGACCCAAATGAACTTTCAGAGTGATTTTGGGAATATTTAAGTTCAATAATATTTCTTTTTTTTATCAGTTATAACAGAAAAGAGGAGGAGGTGCTGTCCGAAAAGTGACTTTTGGGCCATCTGGAACCCCCTAGGGGTCTCCCCATTGTCTGAAATCTTTAACTTTTGCACTTTGTAAACTCTTGGGTTCATTCTATATAAGAAACAAGAGGAATTATATCCATTTTTTGATATTTTAACTTCTAGAAATAAAAAATAAGTTCGAATAGGCTCTTTCGAGCCCATTCCCCATCCCCCCTAGGGGGATTCACGTCTTTTTTTCTTTTTTTCAATTTTTCCTATTTATTGTTCTAGATTAGTTTTATTTATACAAAATAATATAATTTCATTACTTTCATCATATCTTCCATATTATAAATTCAAAGTAACTTTAATACTTACCTCATGAATCCCGATGGAACCGAAAGGTGAAAGAGGATCGTGGTGGATTTAATTAGAGAACCCATGGTTTGTTTTATTTTGTTGCTTCATCATTCAATATTAATTTTTGTAAGAAATAAGTTAAAATCAACCCCCTTCTTGATTCCCCGATTGAGGTCCACTTGGACCAAAAGAGGTTCCTAGAGGGTTTTCTTTCTAATAAAAACACACCGATTAAAATTTACTAAAATTTACAAAGACTCTAGTGTGTATACTATGCATTTTGGCTGTGGTTCATCCAATCAGTCAATCTTTATCAAAAGAAACGTGAGTGACTAGATTAATTAGGTTTCACTTTCCCTAATTAACCACCATTAGGAAAAAATCCGACGCGTCAAACAAACTGTAAGCGGTGGAAAAATACCCAAAGGAGTGTGAACAACTACAAAGTGACCTCAAGGCACCGATCTATGTTACACCCTAATGGGTGTATTATGAACACAGTCTCAGAGAATCCATCCACCCCACAAACACCTTGAGGGTAGCCATGAAGGTTTTATTTTTTAGACATACTCCAAGTACCCCTTAGGTATATCTGGAGTCCCCCCTCGCCTAATTTAATCTACTCATTTTTCATATTAACTTAAAACGTACCAAGAGACAATTGCAAAACATTCACTCCAAGCACATGCAAGCACATTTAATCATTTTGTGACTCCATTTTAAGGCACTGGTTATTTGTTTACTTCTTTCGATATATATATTGTGTGTCAACATTGTGCTTGCTTGTGTATATTTTTCAGCTTGTTATCTATGGTTCTCAATTGTTAATTTCAAACTCCTAAGCAACTTATTCAATTTATTACCATCATACTAAAGTAATTAGCCTTAGTAACTCGTAGGGTCTACCCCCCTTGGCTTCGTTACGAGTTTTCCTAAACGGAGGAGTCTAGAAAAAGGTGACAGCCTTGACTCGATACTTGCCCCCAAGGACACATCGAGTGGCTTGAATATTTCTCCCATGTCCCCCCCAAGTGTGTGAAAGGCGGCACCACTTTTTGGTTCCGTTTTCGGGGATAAATATTTTTATTCCTGGAGTACGAATTTTGTTTTATTCCTTTTTATTTTTTTTCTTTGTTTGATGAATGCTTAGATTAGATCTTTAATTTTCATCTCGCGACTCCACTAAGTTTTTTCAGTTTTATTTTTACAAAGAAAAGAAAAAAAAAATTGTGAAAGATTTATAAATTCTTATTTTTTGTTTTTCACATGGCGACTCCATTGAAGGGATACAACCATACTTTCTCATAATTTTGTTGAGACTTGTTGTGTGTAGATGAGCTCATACGACATAGTAAAACCTTAAATGCTCATTATTTGACAGCTACGGTGCAGTACAAAATACATGGTTGATATATGCTACTGATAAGCCATTATGGATGATGAGGATTATGGTGCTCTAATTTCTAATGTATATCCTTTGATCGATTTCTCCAGCATCCCGGGTTTTCCTAACTATGAACCATATCTCCACGTTGAAAGATATTCTCACGCTCCAATTTTTTATGGAAATGGTGATTCATCTCTCTGTCACATCATATTTTTTTTTCATTTGTGAATAAATTCAATATACTTCATAGGGATAATGTGATATGAATTTTTGCTAATTCTTTGGAAAATAAGGCTTGGACATGGTTTTGTGGTCTTCCTAATAAATGCATTACCTCCCATTAAGACTTATGTGCTATGTTTTTTGAGAGGTGGCATAATGGTGAGGGAGATATGGTAACGGATTTAGAAAGGACCCTAACCTACCTAAATGAGCTAAAGGATCCCATGGCTTCCATTATAGATGAGCACACTCAGGATGATCCTATTGAAGAGCTTCATGAGGAACCTATGATTGAAAACATTGTTGAAGACTCTCCTCATGTCACCATAACTGAAAACATTGAAGATTTGAGGTATTCTCAAGTTTGTTGCAATGCTAATATTTTTCAAGAAATCCCTCATGAGGAAACCATTATAGAGATCGACACTTATGAAGAAATTTATGATGTGTATGATGACACTCCTCTATGTTCATCACTTAGGGATGAAGTTTTGGAAAGTTTAACTTATCCTAATATCTTTGAAACCAAAACTTTGAAGGATGATTATTAGGAACAGGAGGAGGGTAGTTATATCTTAGGATGTGATTCCAGCAAGGAATATTCTCTCATATCCAACATAGATGGAAGTGATGACTATTGGAATTTCATAGATAAGGGTGTGTGCAAGAAGTTGAGGGTCTCTTTTGGCATGTTAGGTGCAATACAAAACTGAAAAAACAGACATCCATCAACTTGCATGGATATTTTGAGACACTTACACAATGAATCTTGCGATCAGTAAAAAACAAGAAATGTAGGAAATTGAATGAACTTTCCAGATATAATTTTTTTTTCTATTGAAAATGTTGTTAACTATCTAAAGTTAGATAAATTTTAATGGAGACTTTTTATTTTTGGGACAAATTATAAGGTATATGTTTTTGTGGGTGCGGCGTTTGAGTGTCTAAATGATGGAATAAACTTACAAAAACCGATATACATATGGAGAACATATAGGACTAGTGCATGGATATTTTTCCAATAATAAAAATAATATTTTTAAATTTTTTTTAATTATCTAAGAGATAAAACCTCGAAAACCGTACATCAATTGTGGGTGCAGCGTTTGAATGTCTTAATGCAATTATTTGGAAATGGGTTTTTTATAGAATGTAGAGGTTGGTGTTATTTAGTGCACCATACAATTGTTTTTTAAATGGTTGAGAAATGAAAGAGATATGGATGAAACACTACTAGCCTGTTTTTTGAGTTGAGGAGTGATGAAAGAAGATAAATAAGAAACAAATAGAAAAAATTATGTATTCTTGTTAAAATTTACATATTTAGAATCTGCAAAAAAAACCATATCTCACTAGTGGAAAATGAGAGATTAGTGACAAAAAAATGAACAAAATACGCATATCAATGACCACTTTTGGTTTGGCGATCACTGGTGGCTAATTTACGGTTTTTTATTACGTGACCAACATTGGTCATTTTTATTTTGCTCATTTATAGCTTGTCAGTTGGTCATTAATTTGGTCATATATTTGGTCATTAATTTCATCATATTTGAATCAATGACCAAATATATGACCAAATTAATGACCACATGGCAAACTAGAATATGACCAAATTTGGTCGCGTATTAAAAGACCGCAAATTAGCCACCAAAACTGTTTTTTGGTTATTGATATGTGAATTTTGGTCCTTTTTTTGGTCGTTTATATCTCATTGTTTAGTCACGTATTTCTCAATTTTTTGTTATTTTATATATGAATTTTGGTCATTAATCTCATTTATTGATCATTAATTTAGTCATTTTTAGCTATTTTATGTGTGGTTATTATGTTTTAGTAGTTTTAATGGTATCCATTATTAATCAATATAAATTTTTAATATGGTATTATGTTTAAATTAAAAATAGAATCATACATTATTTATCATCATCTAATACACATTTGAATTATGCAAATATAAAGTGCAACCATATAAATTTTAAACCGCACAAATTATATTATATGAAATGTCAAGTATTACAATAAATGAGTTTTCTCAAAAACTATCTTCATATAACTTTACATGAAAATCATCTAGTACACTGATGACTTTTCAAAATATTACATTGGTTAAACCATCCCACTTGTACTTGGTTGCTCAGCCATACTTGGATCCCGCGACAGCTTCAAAACCATACTTAGCAACTTGAAACCCTCAGCAACAGGCTCTTCATACTCAATGGAAAAGCATCAGCAACAGAATATTCATACTCAATGGCCCACTTTTTTATCTTTCTATCTGTGCACCTGCTTTTGTATCTGCACTGCACATGCTTTTGAGCTTTCTGAGATTTATATCTGTGCACGTGCTTTTGTATCCACAATGCAGCAGCCTCCCTCTTCATTTTTTTACAAATATTGCGAGTAAGGTTACCTGCAAACAACACATGTTAAGCAATAAATTGTGTTGCTCGGTAAAAATAAAAAACAAATAACTAAAAAATGTACATAGTAATTTCACAAGATTTAACATGGTAAAAAGAAACAATTCCAACAAACAGTTATATATGTTCTTATTATAACAAATACAAAAACACTTTTGATACCTCTGCTTCTGAGCTTTCTAAGCTTTATATCTATGCACGTGCTTTTGTATCCACATTGCAGCAGCCTCCCTCTTCATGTTTTTACAAAGCTTGTGAGTAAGGTTACCTGCAAGCAACACATGTTAAGCAATAAATGGTGTTGCTAAGTAAAAATAAAAAACAAATAACTGAAAAACGTACATAGTAATTTCACAAGATTTAACATGGCAAAAAGAAACAATTCCAACAAACAGTTATATATGTGCTTATTATAACAAATACAAAAATACTTATGATGCCTCTGAAGAAAGTTCAACTCCATTGTATTTCCTAGTAGCTCTTTCATGGATATGATGGCTTCCGTAAAGTTCAATACTTAACACCCTAATTGGGTTTTTACAAATATTCTAAGACATTAATAGTAGTTTTCATCTCCCTAAAATTTACTAGGAACCTTTATTTTAGTAAAAATGCATCGGGTTACAGACAATGGGATGTAGAAATAATAATTTCAAGAAAATGTGTTTAGAGCTGCAATCATATCTTAGCTGCTGAATTCTTCTTTATCATCACTTACAATAACTGTCACTATATTTGGACTTTGTGAAGGGAAAACATCTTCCCTTCCATATCTGGAAGGACTTCTCCCCATCTTTTCACTTCCATCATAGACAATCCCTCTCAATATCAGTGTCTTATGCATTCCTCCAATCATCTCTTCATAGATTGTATCTCCTTTTTCCCTAGAAACACATACATATTGGCTATATCCAAGCCCCATCGAACATACAGGTACCTACAAATCACCAAATCTAACTTTTAGTAATACAGATCTTGCTCAACAAGAATTTATTGCATGGGCTCCGTTTCATCCAGAAGTGCTTAACATGCACTCACCAAAGACCAAATCCATCCAATTAAATTTAGAGCCAAACAACTATCTAGAATTTTATCACCTTAAAGCTTGAGAGCTTGAAGCATGAAGAGGCAGCACACACAACGGGGAACAATTTTGAGAGTAAAGAACATGGCATATTAAACCTCTCATTCTCAATTTCCGTCTCAACCCATGTGCTTTGGGTTCCTGGAAAAACAGTACCCAAGTAAAATCTTTAAAATATGTCCAGAAGTGCTTAACATGCACTCGCCAAAGACCAAATCCATCCAATTAAATTCAGAGGCAAAGAACTATCTAGAATTTTATCACCTTAAAGCTTGAGATCTTGAAGCATGAAGAGGCAGCACACACAGCCAGGAACAATTTTTAGAGTAAAGCACATGGCATATTAAACCTCTCATTCTCAATTGTCATCTCAGCTCATGTGCTTTGGGTTCCTGGCAAAACAGTACCCAAGTAAAATCTTAACAAGATGATAGGACTAATCAATATTCAATGATAGTCCTGAATCCTGATTCTATTATACTAATAGAGAGTAGTCATGGCTCCCTAGTATTTGTAACAAATAAAGTTAACTCTTGTACTCCTTTTTAAAAAATTGTTAGCAACGCCATTTTAATGTCATGCAATTGGAGCTAGTAAATAGGTGTCTTAATCAACAAACAATATTTTTCTAGATTTTCAAGAGGCTGAATACCACTCCTATAGTGACATAAAACATATACCATTTACTGAAAATGACATCTAGAATTGAAACTTACAGTGGATATATTATTGACTGTATAGGCCAAGCAATGGGGGTTAGATGCTTCGGCATCCTCCACTAGGAATCGAGAATTCTGTGGACCTCTCAGTTTTCTCATGCTTTTTTCTCAGCCCCTATGCACACTAGCGATAATTGATATGAGAATCATAATATGGATTTGGTTATATGGGTGAATCTAGACTATCGCTAGCTATATATAGAAGTTGGCTCCCACTGCTGCAAATTAGAGCATCAAATGCAGACAATTTTACTCCAATAGACTGAAGCACAGAAAGGGTTTTTGAAACTGTCAATGCAGTTGATAAGATGAATCCAAGAGATGGGAAGTTTCCAGTAGAGCGAACTGCATTCATAATATCTTGGATAATAATAGCTAGTTTACTAACAAGGGGTTCTCCACTAACATCATAGTAATCCATTGCAATATCAAATAGACGCTTTCTTCTCCAGAGAGGTAGTTTCCCCATAGAATTAAAGCTATATTTCAATCGATATTTTATTTTCCTGTATTATTTGCTTCTCGCAGTTTAGATTAACTGTTCTTAGTCTTCTCTATGATCATCCTAATGCGATAAAAAATACCCTCCCCGTTATCTTCATTTTGAAGAAGCTTATCAAGTTCAATAGTGTTATTAAGTGAATTTGAGCAAAAAGGTTTATATGAATATAATGAGAGTCTAAGGGATGTATCTGGGTCATCCTTGAATGAACCAATGTCTGATTCAGGATCCATATTTTCATTGAAGTCATTTTCACTCTGCCATTGTTGGTGTCTCATTCTGCATTGGGAAATCCTTGACAAATATATTTTACAATGTTGTGGCCAAGAATAGAGATGAATGTTCTTCAGACCATTTTTCCTGCATTCATCCAAGAGGTTCTTATCAGCTACTAGTCTGTACAAAGCAGCTGCAATTTCCTTGTCATTATGTGGATCTACCAGCAAACCATTCTTCAACATCTGCATAAGAATCAACCAATTTGTAAGAAAAAATCAGAGAGCGATTGATGACGTTAGATCAAGTCAGACTTTTAGTTTTGAAGGTATAATTTTCAATATACCTGTTTAATGTCTACATGTCCTCCATTCTGTCGCAACCATAGGCAATCCATGTGTAGCTTCCTGCATTTAAACAAAGTGGGAGAATGACATGCTTTATTCTTTTTACAAAACCATAAATGCTTTTAGATCAAATTGTTAGGTCAAAGACCTTGATATTTTGAATCATAAAAATCTTAAAATCTTAAAATCTTCAAAATCATTTCATCTTAAAGATCAAATTTTCTGTCAATAAGAAGAGCAATAATGGATAATTTCTTTTATAATTTGACAGGCAGTTTTATAAAACTTGGTTTTTGCAGCAATCATATATATATCAGCAACTTCTGATTGCTTGTGATGTTTGGGATATGCCACATCTCCAAATAGATCATACTTATCAATAATCTTTAAGACAGTGGTCAGTACAGTGGCACTTACTGCAGGCGGTTGATAAATATCATCTCAATTACCCGTAATCAACATCTACAATTTTCAAATGGATAACTAAAATATAAGTTATACATGAGAAGGGAAAAACATACCTCTAAAGAAAAATCTAAATTTAGAAATTAAAAGAAGAAATACCAAGTTTCCCAGCTTCCTCAACTTGGCACATTCACCAAAATCCTTGACTAGAGTGGCCATGTTCTTCTTGGGATCATGTCGAGCAAGAGCCAAAATAATGGGTTTTGAAGGATTGTTAAAAAACAGTGGGATCTAAAAAACAAAAAAATGCTATTATGCAGTGTGACGACTATAATTTTTCAAGTGTATGAAATCTTAAATGGTGGATAGTAATTAAACCTTGCCCTGTCGCTTACCTCACCCCATAAAGGAGACTCAAGAAATTGAGTAGAATCATTATCTGAATCATTATCTGTGTTTTCATCTTGCACTATAACATTTGAACTATAGTAATTGCTTGAAATCCTATTTTATTGTTTCCTAGATGTTTCTTATACATTCTTTGGGGTGGTAATTTCATTCATGCTTACTAAATTCTATTTTCTACCCAACAAATTCATAGCAATTTATTCAACACTGTTTTATTTTTCAGTTGTGAAATCTATGAAGTATTAATCTTTCTTCCAGTTTTGATGTTTATTATATCCTTAACTGTTTTCAACCTTTCATGTACTATTTATTATGGCCTTTTGTGAAACTTAAGATAATATTCTCATGTGAAGTTTTGGTTTGTTGTTTTGCAGGCTAAGACCATTTTACAGGAAAGTTGTTTGGTACTTGTGTGAATCTTTGTTTGGTCTAAATCCTTATTAGACTTAGTTTTCTTCAATACTTATTTTCTTTATTGAGCTATATCTTTAAATGATGATTTGTAACACATTCTTCCTTTATTTTTTCTTTCTGATATGAGAAAGGAAATGCAATTTCAATTTATGCTATGTTCTACAATTTCGCTTGAAGCTTAGCTAAAATATAGTAGCTTCACCAGAAGCAACAATTCCTGGGCACTAGAACCAACAGTTCTAGCCCTAAGCAGCAAGGTAGCTCTATAGTATGGATTGTAGTTTTGTCAAAGGCCCTTCATACCCATGATTTTATGGTGTCGCTGTCAAAGGAGGAATGTTCACTTACTTTACAAACTACTAGTAAAATCCAGTTGTGAAAGGAGGTAAAGATGACAATAGGTGGGAGCCTGGGAGGAAAGATTGCATCGGTTTGTTGTAATTCCAATTTTTCTATGGATGGGTGATTCAAAGGATAAACTTTTGTGAAACATCCAAATGATGGACACAAGTAAAATTGTTCTGTATAAAGTTTCTTGGACACATATACCATGGAAACTCAGTATGTATTAAGCAACAAATAAGTAGGTACAATGTGAGTCTGTTTTGCCTTTAGTACAACACAATTGCTTGGGTCAATATTAGTACCCTTTAAATGGTATTTTGTGAGGCCTACACCCATTGCAATTGACATGATGGCATGAAGTTGAACCAACATGACATGGATAGATTTATATTTCCCTACAATGATATATACTATAAGAATATAGTATCCTAACAACTAAAACCTAGTGACCCCACAGTTTATGTTTCACTTTGGATTTGATTATCCCACTTATTTATAGGGTACATCCGCATGAAATATTTTTTTCTTTCCCTTTGTTGCATGGCTAGGGTGACATACCTCCATCACAGTGGTAGTTGCACAGTTGGACACTAACTTGGTTATGCCATTACAATATTTTTTGAAGATTAATTTAACCCTCTGCAAGCTAGGTACTATTAGAGTTAGGGTGAAGTAATTGTCGCCAATGTAACTATTTATAAGTATCAACGTGATTATGGCTTCTGCCTAGCTCTTGTCAAGGCTTAACTCACCCCCAAGAACCAGTGATAGCATGCCAAACATAAATGTACCTAGAATCATACAAATGTAATATAAATTCAAAACATAGTAACATGCCAAATCAACTATGGGGGGAAGTAGTATGCGTATTAAAATAACATTTTGAATATATTGTCTATTCACTATACAAAGAATGTAACTTATGCATTCATGAGGCAAGATCTATAATGCAGGGTTTAAAGCATATAGATAAATAAAGAGTATTAATTGACTAATTCCTGATGGAAAACTAAAGAAGCTTACTTTAAATTGTGGCTCTCTTTTTCTTCTGTAACAATGTGTCTAAGGCCCAAAGTAGAATCCTCTTGTCTCTCACCAATCTTTTTGAAACTTGCAATTTTCTTTTATATGTGTCAGCTGATTTGCAAAACTGATTTATGAGCCCATAGAATGATTAGAGTTCCATTTGAAAGCCAAGAATTGAAAGGAAATTATCTTCGAAAAACAAATAGAGATGAATTATTGTCTCCAAATGTCATAGTTCAAACAAAAACGGAGATCAAACCTACTTTTTTGAATAGCCAACTTGAGGAGGCTTTGCATTAGGGTCCATTTCAATAGATTTCCAACCATAATCGATAAGCAGAAACTTCGAAGGAGTGCCCCCTTTCTCTAGACTGTTAAAGAAATAAAAAAACCATAATCATTTTAAACTGGACCTTTAGGATAATTTCGTTGTGTAACTATATATCTACACAAGTTAATATACATTTATAGAAGATACAAGTGGCATGGAAAAACATTCTACCTTTCTAGACCTTGTTTTACTCCCTCAGTTGAGACATCTGTGTAAAATGCATCCCTTGCACACCACCCGAACCAGTTGAGTATGTCAGGTAACTGCAAGACAAATATCCAAACTCTAAGGTAACAATGAACCAACAAAGACTTATAATGACTTAGTAAAATAGTACATAGATACTTGTTATTCTCAATTAAGATTCAATGTGAGCTAAATGTTTTAGAACACAGAACACATTCAGACATCGTTGGAAAAAACCAAGGTTCAATTCCACAAGAAATTACTTGTCTTTCTTTCATGATGAACAAAGGTTTTAGAATGCCTCTCTACAACCCTACACTAGCAACAATTGATGTTATTCATATAGTATTGATGCTGGAATATGAAAAGTTCCAAAAGGAAGGAAATAAAATACAAAATTTGAAACATAGCAAGGGTTCTCACTTTACTGCACTAGTAATCACTTCATATCGATCAGTTCCTGTCCCAAGAAAAACTGAATAAAATCATTGAGTTGTTTCAACAGCAGGATCTCCTGGAATGCCAAATATGAAGTAAATTCAAGAGAAAATAAAAAAGAATAATTTTCTCTTGAGAATTTATAGTTAGAGTTATGTTAAGTCTTAAATGTATTAGATATAAGAAATTTATACCATTCATAATCTCTGCAATTCTTACCACTTTCCAAAGAGATTTTGAGCTCATTGTTTTCATTTCCTTGAAAAAATGCTCTGAAAGATCCTTCCAATAGCGGCAAGAAAATAATATAGATTGTTGGCTCTCCAATTCCATCACCTCCACCAGTACTCAAAGGTGAACCTTCACTACCCTTGACTAGCAAAAACTGAGTCTCAAATGGGACATCTTTCCCATATGAACCCATCCTCTCTTTCATCCACCAGAGCTTGAAAGAGAACAAAGACAAAAAACGAAGGCCTCTGCAAAAATGCATATAAAATACATCCATCGTAACCCATAGAAAAGAATTGTAAGCTGAATAACCAAAAAAATCCCAAAAATGTGCACTTCTTGCAGCTCTCACAATGCATTGTAAAACTCCTGAACATCAAAGATGACAATCTCAAAATACAAGACTTTGGTTCTAAGGAATTCATACAATTAAGCAAGCACTTTCTATAAATTAATGAAACCCACTCCTCACCATAGCACAAACAACCAAACTAAAGAAAATAACATCATAATAAAGTATCCTCCTACATGGTATTTTATCCTATTATTAAGCATGAAACCTTCAGTCTGTCAAAATTACTACAAATTATTGAAACAGAGTCCTCACCAAAACATATCAAAAGTTCAAACCAAAAACAATATATCCAAATATCACTCCGGTGCTTACTCTCATACATACTTGAACATGTGGTTTCTTTAGAAATTAATGAAACCCATTCTTCATGAAATCATGTGAAACTAAAAAACACAGCTCAACTTTATAATTAATGAAACCCAGTCCTAACCAAAAGACATCCTAGCTAAAAATGATAGATCCCAGTACCCAGGATTCTGCTACCTAGTTTTTACATAAGTAGAGACTGTAAACTCTCAAACACAACTAAAAAATTAATAGTCATAATGGCCTTCAAATTAGGCTTCTGAACACAAGATCAAGCCCCCACAAAAAGAGGTGTAAAACACCAAAGCTAATGTAGCATTATGTTGCTTAGGCTTGTACAGAACCCAGCCACATTTTGTTGTCACAGAAACAACTAGTACAATGAATTGGGATTATTACTCCCAGAGAAAGCCACATCTAAACAATAACAGTACAAGAAACCTTCAAATTAAGCTTGATTCCCAACCCCAAATCTTCAGAACCAACAATTTTCAATGAACAATTTTGTTCTAGAAATAATTCATTCTACAAATTGATGACTCATGAATTTGTTAATCCCAATAAAACACCAAAAATAGCCTGCAAATTACACTATTGAATAGAAGATAAAACTCCCACCAAAAACACAAAACCATAGAAATCCAACAAAAATTCACCGCAAAACAATATATTTCTAGTAGCCACAAACCTGTCATCCTCAAAGTGAAAAAGGCATCAAAGTATGCTATAGAAATATGCTATAGAAAATCAGAACATGCTTCCTCAAAAACCAAAAGAATAAAAACTAGCACTTTTTGGATTCTTTTGAGAGCGAGTTGGAGAGTGGCCTGCATCACTAAGACCTTTATGGGTGAAATTTTGGTGAAACTTTAAGTAAATGACCAATCAAAAAATTTGGAAGAACGATAATTAATAAAAATTTAAGTAGAAACTCAATCAAAATCAATAAACTAGAAACCTCAAACTAAAAATCCAAACAACTTGTTAACTAGCCCATTCAATAGTATATCAAACCTCTCCCAAAACCTCCCAAAAGAAAAACAAAGAGATAAATAAAATGGAACAAGGAAAGCATTAGAATGCACATCAGATATACAATATCTATTGTATTGCTGAGGATTTCCTATTCCCGCTAGTCACAACAAAAAACAATACAAACTACGTTGCATGCAAAGGAAAACTACACCAAGAGTGTTGGATCATTTTAGAGTCCTTTTGAGGAGGCCAAAGCAAACCAATGGATCATTTTAGTCCTTTTGAGGAGGCTAGAGCAAACCAACCAGGACAGAGTGAGAACAAGGGTGCTCAATCAACATACACTGGTCAGAATTTCAATTTTCACCTACCCAATCTCTCAACTGCCAAGAATTACCAATACCCAACTTTATGAAAGTTCTATAGAAGACTAAACCACACCGATCACAACAAAAACAAACACAAATTATATATAAACCTTTATGAAGAAGGTTGTATCAAAATGAAAACTCCAAAGCAAAGGATAATCTACACTCTCTTCATGGTAGGCAAAGGCAGAGGCAGACATATGGGTTTTAACATTTTATTATGGTTGAACAATTATTAAAATCCTAATATTTAGATAGTGTCTCCCCTCCATCATTCAAACTAATCATCAAAAATTCATTAGGTGACCAGTAATGAACGTTCCACCACAGTAATAATGTGCATCCTAATAAGCATTGCGATAGAATTGAAACCTAATCTATCTTCTTACTCGAAATAAAAAACCAGTCCCCAACCCTTCCACCTCTGCCCCCAATACTACCTCCCAAATCACAAAAAAAAATGAAAGACAACCACCATTATGCTCATTGGAATTCAAAACAAACCCAACTTCAAATAGTTGACCACCCTAGAAGCCTGATCAAAAAACACAGACAACACATACAGTATCAAATTCACAAAAATAGAACCCCTCAACCCTTAACTTTACAAGCTCAGAGTTATGCTGACGAGCATTGTGAATCTCTTACGACTCTTTAAAATCATAACAAAAGAAAATGACAAATTCACGTGTCCATTTTGCATTATCATTAGCTGTGACTCATTAGAGTTGTAAGTACACTTGATGCTGCTATAAAGAAGTATGAAATTATTGACTGTTAGACGGCCTGTGAGTTTCTGGACTTCATACCTTGCCCCTTAGCTTAAAGATATGTCACTTCTGTAGGTTTCACTCTTCCTAAAGTTTGGGTCCCTCCCTTTTTCCGATGGAGTTGAAACACTTAGTAAAATTATTGTTGTAGCCTACTGTGTGGTGTTTTGTTTGTACAATTTGTCAAACATTTGGATGTCATACTACTGTAAGAATATCTACCATTAAGTGTGTTACCCAAACTGTTGTAAAAAGATTATAAGTGTTTTATTTCCATGAATAATTTTAATAACCAACAACATCACAACATTTCAATAAGAAAAGGCACAAAATATGAGACTTTAAGAAACATTTCCAGCTCTGAAAATTATTACGGGAACAAGAGTCACATGCCTGTGTGAGATGAATGCAATTTTCTCAAGGAATGTCAAATCTTCTCTATATAGTTTTACTTCAAACACAACGTCTCCTTCAACCCAATATGTAGCAGTAGAGAAGATGAATTTTGTCCCTTCTGAAGCCTAATATATCAATAGTGCATTTTTTTTTAAAATCTATCATGAATACCAATATTCGAATAAATAAGTCAAACAGAGTCTATGGCAGTAAGAGTAGATGAGTTTGTATAAACTTATTGTAATATCCCCCATATAAAATTGTAATGTTCCAAGTAAATTTTTACTAGGCTATCAATATTCCTCGAACACAATTTACTAGTTTTAGCTGTGACTCGTTAGATTTGTAAGTACACTTGATGCTACTATAAAGAAGTATGAAATTATTGACCGTTCGATGGCCTGTGAGTTTTCAGACTTCATACCTTGCCCCTTAGCTTAAAGATATGTCACTGCTGTAGGTTTCACTCTTCCTAAAGTTTTGGGTCCCTTCCTTTTTACGATGGAGTTGAAACACTTGGTAAATTTATTGTTGTAGCCTATTGTGTGGTGTTTTGTTTGTACAATTTGTCAAACATTTGGATGGAATACTACTGTAAGAATCTCTACCATTAAGTGTGTTACCCAAACTGTTGTAAAAAGATTGTAAGTGTTTTATTCCCATGCATAATTGTAATAACCAACAACATCACAACATTTCAATAAGAAAATGCACAAAATATCAGACTTTAAGAAACATTTCCATCTCTGAAAATTATTACGAGAACAAGAGTCACATGCCTGTGTGAGATGAATGCAATTTTCTCAAGGAATGTCAAATATTCTCTATATATTTTGACTTCAAACACAACGTCTCCTTCAACCCAAAATGTAGCAGCAGAGAAGATGAATTTTGTCCCTTCTGAAGCCTATATCAATAGTGCATTTTTGTTAAATCTATCATGAATACCAATATTCGAATAAATAAGTCAAATAGAGTCTGTAGCAATAAGAGTAGATGAGTTTGTATAAACTTATTGTAATATCCCCCATATAAAATTGTAATGTTCCAAGGTAATTTGTACTAGGCTATCAATATTCCTCGAAGACAATTTACTAGTTTTAGCTATGACTCGTTAGAGTTGTAAGTACACTTGATGCTGCTAAAAAGAAGTATGAAATTATTGACTGTTAGATGGCCTGTGAGTTTCTGAACTTCATACCTTGCCCCTTAGCCTAAAGATATGTCACTGCTGTAGGTTTCACTCTTCCTAAAGTTTGGGTCCTGTCCTTTTTACGATGGAGTTGAAACACTTGGTAAATTTATTGTTGTAGCCTACTGTGTGGTGTTTTGTTTGTACAATTTGTCAAACATTTGGATGGCATACTACTGTAAGAATCTCTACCATTAAGTGTGTTACCCAAACTGTTGTAAAAATATTATAAGTGTTTTATTTCCATGCATAATTGTAATAACCAACAACATCACAACATTTCGATAAGAAAATGCACAAAATATCAGACTTTAAGAAACATTTCCAGCTCTGAAAATTATTACAAGAACAAGAGTCACATGCCTATGTGAGATGAATGCGATTTTCTCAAGGAATGTCAACTCTTCTCTATATATTTTGAATTCAAACACAACGTCTCCGTCAACCCAAAATGTAGCAGCAGAGAAGATGAATTTTGTCCCTTCTGAAGCCTATATCAACAGTGCATTATCTTGTTCCTGTAGCAACAATTTTGACAAATACAACTCTGATGGAAGTGTCCTAGGAATAGAGAGTGATGGAATTAATTTCATATGTAGATAGAAGTGAACAAGATTGGATATCTATGCCTGGGGATGTGTTATTCTACTCTACCACAAATTTCCCAAAACCACAACATGTTATTTTCCCCATAGAACAAAACGACTTTAGATCTTTCTCTGAGATGGAAGATGAATGGTATTTAGTCAATACTGGTGTGCTCCTTCCACAAAAGACTTCTCCAAACCAAGTGTGTCTCACTCTGAAACATCAACAAAATGCTTGAAATATGGTAAGATCTTCCAAGTAAAGAGGAATTAAAGAGGAATTATGATGAAACTTGGGAATAAATCCTTTAGCAATTCCTAACAACTCATGAATATTTGTTTCTACTACAAGGTGAAGCATAGACTATATGTCTATGAGGCCAAATCCTAGTAATCATATGAATACTTGACAGATTAAAAGTGTTTAAAGATGATAGAAGATGTAAGGAAACTTAGATGACCTAATGGGATATTGAGTATAAACAAACTCGTTGAGCATATTTATGAGTGTGTTGGGAAGTCTAGCAAAGCTTGTTGAAATCTTGAAGAAATAATGTTAAAACAAAAGTGTTATCAAGAGTACCTCTCTATATTGGCAATGAATTGAGAGTTTAAGGACTATTTGAAATAGACCTTATGCACTTTGCAATAGGGAATCTTCTCATTATCAAAAGCATTGTGACATTTTCGAGAAGTGACTATCATAGGACCAAAAAAATACTGGATTGTGTATAGAGCAGTTTGTAATGGTAGGCATAAGCTAGGAAAATGTAAAGTGTACAAGAAGAACAACAATGATGAAGATCGTTAACAAAGGAAGCATGAACACAGGGGGGGTATGATCAAAAAGTCAAAATTCCTGAGCAAAGTTAGTAGACAGAGAAAAGTATGCATCTAGATCTTACGAAAAAATTAGAGTTTAATGCATCTAGATCAATTTAAAAACCCTACTATCAAAGTCAATACAATTCATTTCACGCCTTCATATATATAATAGAAAAGGGGGGAAATAAAACATGCTGGTCATAAAAGATTGATGGAAATGCATAAGCAACAACCATATTTAGATTATTACAGCTAGAATTTAATATAGCAGCAGGACCAACAACTACCTCAAAAATATAAACAAGCATAAATAAGGCAATAATACCCTTTAAATATCCATAAATTATCTCAGGCATCTCAATGTTGCGTGAGATATCATCACAAATAAAGGAGTTCTTACCCACAAATGCAAAACAATAGAGAAGGCACTCCATGGGAAGGCATCTGAAACCTTCAAACCACATGCTCTCCCAGCAAATCACGGGCTCTTGTAGCTAAAGAAAGAATATTTACCAATTAATTGCAAATGTTGAACACCACATAAACTAGGTTTCAAATCACAAGCTCTCGTAGAAAATCACAAGCTCTGGCGACTGATGAAAAGACCTACCAAATACCAAAAGAGGAGGAAATTAGGCACATCTGATTGGAAATTAAGAACTCAAGACAAAACCTTAACAATGAAAAACAGATGGAGGGGCTATCCATACTCTTTTTTACAAGTGTTTGTTCACCAAACTACTTGGATAATCCTTTTTCCAAGTTAGCATAATCTTTATCTTGCATTAGAGAAATTTCAGAGTTCTAGGGTTGTACACAAATTTCAATTAAAAAAAAGGGTGATCAAATTCAACCGAAAAAAAACATTACAAACTCATACGAAAGAGAAATTGTTCCAATTAAAAAAATAACAAGCAAAAGAACATTACAAGACTAAATTGGCCTATTGAAATGTACCTTGAGATCTATTCATACAGTGCAGAAACAAGACCGAGAAGATCAAGCTTCATTTAAAGCAAATTCACCCCTCATTGTTAATCCCTCTATGCTATGATTAATTCCAAGATTATTTGGCACTCTAACAGAAAATAGTACCCAAAATGATATCATCATCTGATTCCTAAGTCACAACCCCAAGGGATCCATTAGATCCCTGCCTTCTTACAACTCAAAGTCGTCTTCTAGCTTCAATGTTTGGGAAACAACCTTCTCTTCATAATCATCGACCACAAAATAGGGATTGTGCTCAATCGGACGGAACTTGTAACCAGTGAACACATAGAATGCAAGGGTTACCAATTCTCTAGCCATGACACTAGTCCAGGCATACCGGTAAGCAGTTATGGTGATCAGAGCAAAAACTACAATGCGATTGAAGTAAATATAGTAGACCACCACAATGTAATACTGTCTGAACAGAGTCAACTTCATCAGATTCACAACTGCCTTGCAGTCAGTATGTGCAGCCTGGTGCAAATTATTTATAGACCAGATAATGGGGAACAAGACAGCACAACAACAGATCATGTAAACTAGGAGAAACACTTGGTACCATGCAAGCCAATCCTTGGCATACGACCCAGTCTCATCGATCACCACAGTAACAATATTGTTTAAGACTTGCAAGGGAATGAAAACAATGAGAACTTTCTTCTCCTTGCCTTGCAGGTAGGTTTTAAAGAAGCACCAGCCGGTGCCAATCAAGACAATCAGGGTAAAAAGCATAATTCCCTTCAGAAAACTAAAAATATAAAACAGATCATCCCATCCATGGGTTTTTTCAGTTCTCTTAATGAAAGACTTGTCCTCTTCCTCATAGAGTAGATTTAGAGCTTTCAAATAGACGAGGGCGGCCATGAATACATGGGTCCGGTAGGTCATAAGGCAGTTTTTCATAACCATGTAGGTCCAAACCCCAACCAACGCAAAAGATATCAGAGATAGTGAAAAAAAGATTCAACAGAACGGTTTCACCAGCCGAAAGATAATGCCTGGTGCCATCACCGCCCCCCTCAAGATTATAAATAACTGTAGTTACATCCATTGAAATCACGATGTCATAGATACAATTGGCAAATACCAGAGTAAACTGGTTTTCTTCGAGCTCTTTGAAAGTTTTGTTGAAGGGAAATGAATTCTCCAAATCCTTAAATGTAAGGAGGGGTGTGATGAGCTTACTCTCGAGTACATAAGTGAATTTCTCCATGTTCCAGATCTTGCAAGACGTGAAGCCGAACATCTATGGTGGTCAGGAAGAACCCCATGGACTCCTGATCGATATCCTTCTCCTTGACGGCCTTGTACAAGGAATCCTTCACATAGATTTCCAGGAGGCCTTTGTGTGTGAACCCAAATTCCTCGAAGGGAATGATGAAATGGTAGTCGAATTGAATCTCTGAATTTCAGATTTCAGCTGAACAAAATGGAAAGAACCCCTAAAAAATACCATGATTTCCATTGCAGAAACCCTTGAATTGGACTCCATCCTGAAGATCTGAGATGAATATTTCATTGCATTGCAGTAGTGCCCTGGTAATCACCAAAATTCCGTGCGGAGGGAAGAACACAGGGCAAAATGGCCATAGATTGAAACACACCTTGTGCCATTGAAGCCTTGAACAGGGTCACCTTGGGCTTTAGCTTGAGTGAAATGTAAGATTGTTCTACATTGGCACCCACCACTTCATGTTGGCGCCAAAACCCAAATTTTGAAACTACACCAACATGATAGAATGAAATTTGTATTTGTTTAACTTGAATTCTATCATATTTGTATTTGCTTAACTTAATTTTATATATATATATTAATAGTATATAATAAAAAATTACTTAGCATATTTATATTTGTTTAACTTAATTTTTTTTATATGTATTAATAGTATATAATAAAAAATAACTAAGCATATTTTTCTAAAATTTTATATGTATTATTAGTATATAATACAAAATACTTAGTAACATTTTTTTTAATTTATAATGTAAATAGTTTAATAGTTAATATTATTTATAAATAGAATATTTAAAAACAAATGTATATAGGTATATTTGTATAGTTATTTTCAAATATATAAGTAATAGCTCATCGCTAGGACATTGTCATAGTTAATTTGGTGTTAACATTGGAGTTGTAACACATTAGGCTCTACAATTTACTAATTTCTAGGGTGTCTATGAATCTAGTTGTAGTCTTAGAATTTAGTAAAATATACAACATTGTCAAAATTGTAATTTTTCATTGCCGATCTGATCCACAACTAAAAATGACCAAATAAATGACCAATTGTTATGTGGTCATTTTTTTCTAGATACCCCGTTACAAAAATTGGTCATTTATCTTGGTCTTTTTTAGTTTAGTTTTATCATGTGACCAAAATTGGTCATTTATCCTGGTCTTTTTCAGTTAGCCCGCTTAAATTTATCAATTTTGGTCATTTGTCCCTTGAAAAAAATTGTGGTGACCAAAATTTTTGGTCTCCTGGTCACTAATCTCTCATTTTGCACTAGTGTCTGTTTCTAAAATCTCATAAAAAATGGAGGTGTGCAGCAAAATTAGATGAACCGCTAAACA
>LPNX010795563.1:474617-482519 GCA_001517045.1 Pseudotsuga menziesii
CCAGTTTAATAATTATAAATATTAGGCCGTAGATAGCATTAGTGAACTAACATGTACAATGTGTGGAAATTAACAAATTAATAAGTATTAAAAAACTGACATTTTTAAAATGTTTACCTTGGTGTGAGATACGACAATGGGTGCTATATGAATCTCTCCATCAACCAAGGGATCAGTGGATGGAATGTCATTCACAGATATTTCCTCAGTCAATACGACCATGGATCCTACCTCCATCACTGCTTTCCCCCATGAAGGATCTGGCATCTGCAAGTTTAATAATTGTAAATATTAGACCATAGATAACATTAGTGAACTAACATGTACAATATGTGGAAATTAACAAATTAACAAGTATTAAAAAACTGAAATTTTAAAATGTTTACCTCAGTGTGAGATACGAAAATGGGTGCTATAGGAATCTCTCCACCAACCAAGGGATCAATGGATGGAATGTCATGCCCCTGTGTAGAGTGTGGAACATGAAACTATGGGGCATCGCTGCCGGCATAAAGCATCAATTGCAAGTTCACAAAATTAATATATTATCTCAAACTATACATATGTGTACAAAGAGGAAAATAAATGAAGAGTTTATTACAATTAACCATATACATACATCACTCAAAAACCCACTGAAGACAACATCTGACGAAATACCATAGCATGGACGACCACACGATGTGCATTTGTGAGGCTCAAAAGTAGGCTGGGAATGTGTTGATGGTGCTGCACTAGTAGATGGTCCTGCAGTAGATGGGGGTACTGCATTAGTGGGTGGTACTGCACTAGAAGATGGTCCTGCACCATGACGACCTGGTGTATGTACCACACCAAAGACAGATGTCCCTTCCTCACCCATATGTTGAACCATAGTGCTATGGAAAACAACGACCCGTGCCAAACTAAAAAATGCATGACATGTCTGTGGAATAACACGATGTATAGGTGGGACATATGGCCTAGGTAACTGCCTACGAGGTGCAGGGATAGGGCAATCAACGTCCCGAAGCCTGGCATTGGGTCGGTTTTGGGGAATCCCCCCACCGATCCCCTAAAATGCCAATATATCAAAATAGTTTACGTGTTTACCCAACACGAACTCTGCATACATCTTCCGAAGGAAATACAAGGGGATTTCCCTGTTGTTGTGTGGTGGCATATCAAAAACCATATACCATCTATCCATCCAGTTATCAAAAAATGGTTGATATGTGCACCACTTGATAGAGATATGTGGCCTATTTGCATTTGGGATTTCCCCAGTGCAAGGGTCCCTAAACAATGAAAATATATGCTCTTTGGTAATTTTCAACTTTTTTATTGCACTGTAGCTAATCCCATCAGTTTACTCACATCTTTTTCTTTCTCTATATGATGTAATATCATATAGTATGTTGCTTGACAATGTAATAGTCTCAACAATTGCATCCAAAGTGGATGCAAGTGAACGTCGAATCCTATCACCACCACTAAATGCAGTACTGAGACCTCTCAACTGGGCAAGCTCAATCAATATTTCAGCATTGGTGTCCATAGCCGCAACTGCAATAAAAAAAATCAATAAGAAAATCATTAGAAATGTATACATGGTATATAATGACATCTCTTCAAAATTGAAAATGTAAATTAAAGAAAACTCAAGTTACAAGCAATTTAATGGCATTCACTTACATACATTTAAAACTTAAAATTAAACATTTAACAATTAAATAGTGAGTTTCGTTCAACTTCTTTCTAGAAATTAAGGCACTTCTTCACCATCATTGGTGACTTTTCCATGCACACTTGGGTTTAAACTTCTTTGAATTTAGGAGCGCTATTTTGACATGTTTTGGCCTTTACGTCCCTTGGATATGTAAAAGAAAGGGGCAAGGGACTATTAGGACATGTGAGGTAAGAAAAGGGGTGATATAGGGCTGCCACCATATCCTCTAAATATAATTGACTCGATCATGATTGGGAACACTCTCATGACGCACTCTAGGTAGTTCATGGGTGTTCACCGTTTCCATTATTGTATAACCATGGAAACCAACCAAAATTTACATTGAAAATGGAGAATTTGTGGACTGAACTACAATTGGTTGTAGATGAGCTTAGAGACTCGACATGTAGAAATATATTACCCATTTTTTTTTGCTATTTAAAAAAATGGTTGATAAACCTAGTGATGCAGGGGCATAGACTATTTGAGTAAAGTCATTTATGTCTTTGTTAGATCTAGGGATCTTAGGGAGACCTAGGGTCTCACATGTTTCTAATTTTATTTATTATGTTTATAGGATAAAAGAAGTAGAATTCAAGTTCTTGTGTTTGCTAACATGGGTTTCTTACATCTTGTGCCTTATACCGTATTTTTATGTTAGTTCTACCAATTGGTGTGTAATATCTAGGGATTCTATTGTAATTGGAACATAAGCTAGCTTTTCCATTACTCTCTCTTGCATGTTCTAGAGAATTATGAGATATGTGTTGTTTAGAACCCTACTCGGTAGTAATTTTATGTCTTTCTTATAGTATTTTTGTTCCTTTTTGTTTATGCCTCTCAATCTCATTATGACGTGGGATTTCTATCTTTCTTTGTCTTTAATTTGAATGTAGATATATATTGTTTTTTGAATTATTAAAACCATTGGCTTATAATTTTAGCCTCCTTCCACACACACTCTATACTTGTGTTTGTTTTATATATTTCTAGCCTTTTGGAACATTGAATATCTATTAGACATGATGTTTTTTATTCTTATAGCCTCTTTTAGTTTGAATCCATCAAACATTAGCTTGGGAGTTGTTGGGTTGATTATTCTATTAAAAAGCACAATTATAGGTTAAAAATTGACAAAAAAAGAATGCTTTGGGTGATTGAATTACCTTGTTGGATGATAATTCACTAGTGGAATCTCCTCCCCTCAACCTAAATCAGATCCTCCAACAATCCCAAGCACTTAACTTGCTCCAAAATGCTCCAATTGGTCGCCGATTTTGCATTCCTGATAGGTAAAATAGGCCGTAGGTTTCGGGCCTGTGTATATAAATTATTTTTTGTTTTCCAAATTGTGTACGCATTTTATAACTATAGATCGTGAGTGCGTTTTGTAGTTATATAATGCATACGCGATATGGTTTCCTATCCTACATGTCCCATGACATGTCAGGCTCGGGTTGAACCATAGCAAGTGCTATGTAGCATAAATGCATTGTATTTTTCGGTAACGTGATCGTGTTTTTGAAAACTAGGATTGCATCTAAAAGGTCCCTCATCTTCTTGCACTGAACCATAATCCAACTTGTGAAAATCTTATTGAGAATCCCATCCATGATATGTCCAGCAAGGGGAGTGTCTATTCAAAAATTTGTGGAAGTCCAATCTACAATACGTCCATAGAGGGGAGAATAGATACCTAGGAAAATATTAGTATGGAAGAGGAGAATTCAGAATTTTCACATGATCATTCAGAGTCATGTCATGCAGAGCTTCATAAAGGTATCCGTAATGAAGACATTGAGAAGCAATGTTGTGAAAATTCAGATGTGATGTAGTTAGTGGAATATCACTCTCATCCATCTTCTTCACATATAGAGGTTCCTTATGATTTGGAGCTGCTTGGGGCTTATGCAATGAGTTATCATTTGATAAGCCCTATGATTAGTATGATGATGTAGTCAGTCTGCCTCATCTTTCTGATTGGTATATCAGTCCTATCCAGTCATGGATAGAAATAGCATGCACAAACACATACTAGTTTGGG
Source organism: Pseudotsuga menziesii (assembly GCA_001517045.1). NCBI lineage: Eukaryota > Viridiplantae > Streptophyta > Pinopsida > Pinales > Pinaceae > Pseudotsuga > Pseudotsuga menziesii. The sequence goes on from LPNX010795563.1 coordinate 478,370, forward strand.
AAGAACTTTAATGACTTTATTCATGCCTATGATTTCCCATCCAACCTGCCCATTCCGGATCATCACGCAGGTTTGCATTTTATAAATAAAGCATCCTTATTTTGGCTGGTAACTAAAGACAAGGAAATTTTTTTTATGTTAATAAAATGCTTAGGTGGTTACATTGGATTTTTTATTACACCTAACCTTTTTTATATCATGCTTAGAGTAGGAAAATAAGCTCCTTAAAAGAGAGCATTTACTTTTTGCATTCCCGTTTTTTACTTAGCTATAATAAAACTTTTATTTCGTTAGTTAGTTACTTTATTTTGTTTAAATAAATCAGCTTAATGGTTCATTTGGATTTTCTATAAAGCTTGTGCTACTGAGGTTTTCTTGTCAAGTTGAGATGTTTTTATAGGGTGTATAAACCAGAGATTTTGGTGTTCTTGTATCCTCTCCTTTCCCTATGACCAGATTGAGCACACATCCCGCGATTGGAGCCATATGTTACCGCCTAGGTTGTACTTAGTCGGTTTTATCAAGTGAGCCTGGTGAACTGGACAAAGATGATTTGTTTGGACTTCAGAAGACCTTCAGACTTGCTTCTAGGAAGTGCTTTATTTTATCTACCACATGTTCATACCCCCTTGGGGGAGTTGTAATAAAATATTATAGCATGGTAGTGTTTGTAAAATAATCGGTCTCTTGGACTTTATTTTTCAACCAGATCAGCCTAGAGCATTTTTTTCCTTGGTTATTATTGGTTGTTGAATAAACAACTGATAATTTTTGAGTTTTTCACTCAATACCTCCAAAGTTGGGGTGGTCAGATTGTCATTTAGGCCTATTGAGGTTATTAGAGTCTATGTGTCAATGTATAAACATGCTATTCATTATGGTCAAGTCATATGAACATGTGCTAAGTCCCCCTAGGTTTTGTTTTTATTTTTATTTTTAATTTTAAAATTTCCACAAAACTTAGGCTTTTTTTAAATAGTCTAAATGGAAAAATTGGTCTTGTAATAATAGTGAGCTCAAAAATCAGTTTCAGTCATGGGGGTCCACGTCATTTTGTAACTTAGAGCACCCGGTAAACCCATAAACCCACTTTTCCTAAGTTTTGAGTGCTTTTCCCATCACTCAGGTCAGAAAACCCTAAAAATCAAATATTGATTATTTTAATTGATAAATTAATTAAATAATGGAGAAAATCCAAATTCCTAAATCAGTGGGATTTGCTCCAATTTGACTGAAATTAGTCTCATCTGCTTTGGATTGAATAGAGCTAACCATGCCTTGATAGAAGGAGTTAATCTGGGTTGAAGAGGGAGTGCACCACAACATGCATCCTTGGGATTTGCGCCCTCTCTCTCTCCTCCACACGTGTGGGCTCATCTGGATGTGGTTTGGTTGATGTTTCAGTTAACCAGTTGATTTGTCAATCTGACCAGCACTCCGATTGTCAGTCAGACTCAGTTGGACTTAGATCAAGCTACGCTTGACTCCTCTTGTAGCTGCAGTCCCTCTCTCCTTGGGAATTTTGCCCCCTCTGGGCTAGGGTTTCAGTTTTTGCTATAAATAAATCACAATTTCCTCCTTTCCAAGCTAGTTAGAGTTTGAGATAGAGCTTTTGCCATTATAACACTTCTATATTTTCATTGTGAATAAATAATATTTGGAGGGTACACTGTGTAGTGCATGTGTTTGGGTGGATTCCCAACGTCATGATGTTAATGTGGTAACTGCAAATTTTTTCCATTTTTTTTGTTGCTTTGTATTATGGCTTCAAGGATTTGGTTGAATCAATTAAGGGTAAAAAATAAGCAAGTAATATTACTTGCTCTTGTTTATTCATATTATTTATTCTCAAGAATCTAATTTATATGGTTAAATAAGATTATTTTTGCATGATCTTTCTTTTTTTGTTTCATACATCTATATCCAGATCTCACGAGGTGTTGTGCAGGCTTGTGTGATTTAGTTGTAGGTTCCTGATCATATGAAGGTGTGGATAAATATTGGTTCCATTCCTTATCTAATAAGTTCAAGACTCGGTCCCTCGATGCTCCACAAAAGGGCCTCCTTTCAGCTTGTTCCATTCAAGCAACGAACCAACCTTCTCTCCTCTTACTCTCCTTTTAAAAAATTAAATCTTCTTGGTTAATTTATTTATGCACGAGATTCTAATTTATCATATGCAAAATATCTCATTAGATCTCATACATAAGCATTCAAAAATATAGATCTCTGTTTTTCAAAAGTTTTCCATAAGCATCTAGATCTGGCATAGAGAAATCGTCTTTTACATGGCATTTTAAAGGAAATCTATAGCTTGCATGCATTAGATTTTTCTTTAGTAATTTAAAACATAAATCGATCAATCAGTGAACATCATATTGGCTTCCGAAAAAAAATCCAAGATCCCAAGGAAATATTTCTTTCCTTGGTTCCTTTTTTCACCTTTCTTTTTAACTAGTTTTAACTTAGTTGTTTTCGGTTAAAAGTGTGTTGACCCAAAGCTACTTTCAAAGTGATTTTGGGAATATTTAAGTTTAATAATATTTCTGTTTCTTAGTAGGTATAGCAGAAAAGAGGAGGAGGTGTTGTCCGAAAAGTGACTTTTGGGCCATCCGGAACCCCCTAGGGGTCTCCCCATTTTATGAAATATTTAATTTTTGCACTTTGTAAGGTATTTGGATCATTTTGTATAAGAAACAAGAGGAATTATATCATTTCTTTTATATTGTAACCACTGGTAATAAAAAATAATTTCGAATAGGCTCTTTTGAGCCCATTCCCCATCCCCCATGGGGGATTCATGTCTTTTTCATTTTTTTTGCATTTTTCCTATTTTTTGCTCTAGATTAGTTTTATTTATGCAAAATAGCGTACTTTGATTACTTTCATTATATCTTCCATATTATAAATTCAAATTAACTTTAATACTTACCCCACGAATTCCGATTGAACCGAAAGGTGAAAGAGGATCGTGGTAGATTTAATTAGAGAACTTGTGGTTTGCTTTATTTTTGTTGCTTCATCATTCACTATTAATTTTTGCAAGTAATAAATTAAAATAAACCCCCTTATTGACTCCCTGATTGAGTTCCACTTGGACCGAAAGAGGTTCCTGGAGGGTTTTCTTTCTAATAAAAACACAACGATTAAAATTTACTAAAAATTACAAACACTACGGTGTGTATGCTATGCATTTTTGCTACGGTTCATCTAATCAATCAAGCTACATCAAAAGCAATGTGAGTGACTAGATTAATTAGGTTTCACTTTCCCCAATTAACCACCATCAGGAGAAAATCCAATGCCTCGAACTAACTGTAAGCGGTGGAAAAATACCCAAAGGAGTGGGAACAAATAGAAAGTGACCTCAAGGAGCCGATCTTTGTTACACCCTAATGACTGTATTATGAACACAGACTCCGAGACTCCATCTAGCCCACAAACACCTTACGAGTATCCATGAAGGTTTTATTTTTTGGACATACTCCAAGTACCCCTCGGGTATATCTGGAGTCCCCCCTTACCTAATTTAATCTACTCATTTTTCATATTATCTTAAAACGTACCAAGAGACAATTGCAAAACATTCACTCTAATTACATGCAAGCACATTCAATCATTTTGCGACTCCGTTTTAAGGCACTGGTTATTTGTTTACTTCTTTCGATATATATATTGGGTGTTAGCATTGTGCTTACTTGTGTTTATTTTTCATCTTGTTATCTATGGTTCTCAACTGTTAATTTCAAACTCCTAGGCAACTTATTCAATTTAATACCATCATACTAAAGTAAATAGCCTTAGTAACTTGTAGGTTCTAACCCCCTTTGCTTCGTTAGGAGTTTTCCTAAACGGAGGAGTCAAGAACAAGGTGACATCCTTGAATCGAGACTTACCTCCAAGGACACACCGAGTGGCTTGAATATTTTTGCCACATCCCCCCCAGGTGTGTGAAAGGTGACAACACAACCTTGAGCACAATTTATACATTCATACAAAAAACACAACACTATTATTGTTAGTTGATCATTTCATTATGCTTCAGCGAAAACTAGATATTTCCATAGCCACCAGGGTTTAACCCATGGCTTTGATACCATATGTAACATACCCATATAACCACATGAAAATAATAATATTAAATTTTTTT
>LPNX010795563.1:482546-520824 GCA_001517045.1 Pseudotsuga menziesii
TATGTATATCATAGACCATTTTAATAATTCTCTATCATATATTGACGAGGGACTTCATGCTTATTACCAGATTTGCTTTATGATTCTTAGATGATACCTCAAACACCAAGGATACAACGGTACACTATATAAAACATCCTTAAATATTTTATCCTAAACCTTTTCTAAATCCGGGTTCCAAATTCTCGAGTTCAAAAGTTTTTTGCAAAAAACCTACCCCAAAAAATGCTTCCACAACGGACTCTCTACAGGGGTCCTTCCAAAACTCCAATGCGGATTGCGGAAGGTACTTATATAAATTTTCTTTACAAATTTTCCTTCTGCATTGCGGATTGCAGAATACAGATTGTGAAAGACACTAAAAGTCCCCATAAAAAATTTCCTTCCACAATGCAGATTGCAGATTGTTGAAGTACTTAAATTTCTTAACATAATTTCCTTCCGCATTGTCGATTGCGGATTGCAGAAGTACTTAACTTATTTACATAATTTCCTTCCACATTGTAGATTACGGGTTGCAGAAGTGCTTAAATTCTTTACATAATCTCCTTACACTTTTTCGCTTCCACATTGAGGATTGCAGAAGTACTTAACTTCTTTACATAATTTCCTTCCACATTTCCACTTCCATATTGCAGGTTGCAGATGTACTTAACTTCTTTACATAATTTCCTTCTGCATTTCTTCTACAATATTGCGGATTATGGAAGTACTTAATATTCTTTACATAATTTCCTTCCTCATTTCTGATTTTGTATTGTGAATTGCAGATGGATGAAGTACTTAACATCTTTACATAATTTTCTCTTCTGCATTGCGGATTGTGGATTGGAGAAGTACTTAACTTCTAGGAAAATTTAACCTTTCGCAAGTTGTCTCCCCTATACTTTTTCCTAGTTTTTCTTAAGGCATAGTTCGTACTTGGGGATTTTATGGTAGGTTACAGAGCTGGTTTTCTTATGGAATCAACACATTATTTTCACATATTCCAACAAGCAAATGAATTTTATAAGTAAAGTGAAGGAGTTCCATTGAGCTGGAAGGCATTCCACTACCTACAAGGAATCCCTTACATCGGGGTATTAACAACAAAATTATAAAGCATCCAAATATTCTTGCAGAATCCATAAAATCATCCAACACATTCCATGCACACAAAACATATATATTCTGACCTCAATAATATGCAAGGAAATAAAAATTTTAGGGGACCTAGTTGTACACCTAGCCAAATGAAGAAGAAACAACCATGTTCCACCCAACCGTAGATTTGGACCAGTCTTGATTTCTATCCTCAATCACCCCCGAGCTAAACTATGCATACCAAGAGTGGGGACAACCTACCTCACATCAAGTTTCCCAGCAAGAAATCATTTATCTAACAAAGAGTGCTCATGCAACAAGTATCTCTTTCATCTTTCCTAACACAAAGTTCTCCCGCCACAAGCTTTTCAACATACTAAGCAATTCCATGCCTCCTCTCATATGCTTCTTTACATATTTTTTGTTTTTTCTAGGTCTATTTCTAGTTAGCGGTCATTCCTCATCGAATTCTTGCAGCCCACAACGTCCCATGAATTTCCAGGGCGTTTCTAGTGCCATAACGACATGTTTATACCTAGTGTAACCTCCCCGAGGTTGCTCTTCCTCGTCCCCCCCTCTTTGCATGCATATTTTCCTCATTCAACATGGTTGTCCCTGTCATTCATGATTTTATTACAAGAATAATGTTTTAATTACATCTATCCTCCAAGGTCCTATTAGCGAATTCCAGATCGAGCCAATCTAATTCAAAAATAAAAGAATCATAAAAAATTATTACAAATAATGTTTATTTACTAGGGGATGTTATAGTATCCAAGTATTTTTCATGGAACGAGCTCTAAGATGATTTATTAGGTATTAATTCTCTCGGTTACCCCATTTATAATGCGTCATAGTCAAAACCTATTTGTAGTAGACAAAATCTACCCACAACACATATAACCCACTTGAAGTTCCGTATAGAGCCACTTTAAAGGAATGATGTGATGGTAAAGGAAGAATTGAAGTCTCTTGAGTCTAAAAAGATTCAGCAATACTACTAAGGTGATTTTTTCCTTCCTCATCCATGTTTACCTTTCTTCGATGTGTAAAATATTTCAATGGCATCTATATCCAACCTTGAGTGCAAAGACCCATGAGAGAGAGAGAGTCTATACTATAGTTTGTTGGTGTTTTTCATGGTGATTTAGTCAAAGAAGTGGAATTTAGGGCATAGTTTCCATTATTGTTATCTTATGACATTAGACAAACCTCTAGATACATTTTCAGACAAGGCAATTGTAACCCTAGCCATTCTCACATAGATGATATTACAAATCTACTCAAACAACATGGCAATGTACAAGCAAAGAATGTATTTTACTGGTTTCACAATAGTCACAAGCATTACAAGAAAAAACAGTAAAAGGAGACCCGTCAGATGTAGCAGTCTCCCAGTGAATCAACATTACCTCAGCGTCAGAATACTCAGAATGAAACAACTAATTAGATGTAGCAGTCCCCTACCTCAGCGTTAGAATACTCAGAATGAAAAGGATATTATTGTCAAAATCTTGGACGATCAAGCCTATTCTTGTCCAACTAAGAGTAAATTGTACTTTCTTTGTTTTTTAATAGTCTTGAGCATTTCCATCTTTTGTTGTTTTCTAACTTTATACCCATGCTCATGGCATTATCTTGGATTATTCAACGGTTATGGCCCAGTGTTCAACACAGGTAAGGAGGATTTAAGTGGTACTCTTTAGTCTCAAGTTTTTTCGATTATTACTATTAGATTTCACATATTTTGTTGGTTCTGCATGCGGTAATTTGTATTATTTCTTCTAGGGGCACACAAATTCACCAGATTCAGCCTTCCGTACATCAACACAAAAGTTGCTGCCAATAGATTTGTTAGTGAAACAACATTTACAATCTATTGGGAACGAAACGTTCTCTAAACTTGATGGTTTCACAAACAGCATGTGGAACAAAGGAGCAGTTACAGATTCCAGATGGGCGCATCATTTTACAGACACCCGCATAACTAATGTTAATTGTTCAGTTGCACAAGAACATGAACATGAACATGAAAAAAAAGACGAATTGCCGTAGTTGTTTCCTTTGAATCCAGACGGAAACCTCAGATCCAAGTGCATTAGTAGTTTTAATGGTCACATACAAACCAACGATATCAGGGAGGAAGGAGGTGAATGATTGTCTTTGAAGTTTGTACTGTAGGTACAACAGAATCGCATATTCAAAGGCTCTCGATATTCAAAAAATTTCCATAACTATAAATTTTGTATTTGAAATATAAACTTCAAACTTTATTGCATAGTCTATATATCTCAAAAAGTGTTGGGTGCTCTACTTAGTGTAAATAAATGCAAATGCATGGATATTTTAACTGTAAATGTTCGGATTTGTATGCCATTTACATTTTATGTAAAAGGAAAGACAAACTTGCTAGAAAGTTGTGTTTGTGTTTTTTTTGGTACTTGAAAGCAATAGTTTCCATTTTTCATTTAAATGAGTGTTGCAAACAATCCTGTGCAAATATCTCCTTTAGTTTTAAGTTGAGAACAACAAAATCATTAGTAAATAACTCTGATTCACCCCTTAAAAAAAAACATTTTCTTTCTTGAATATATTTGGATATATTATGAATACTATTCATAGTTGGAATAAACAATAAATGGGAATGAGTAAGTTTCTTATTTTTTTATAAATTTTTAAGTAATTTTTTTCTTGTTTTTTATTTTCCAATTGTTTATGATATTAATCATATATATGCCAAAACTATAGGTAGATTGTCTCACCTCCTTATTTTATTATCAACAACATAAATCTATCTTAAACCTTGATCTATCGAGTAGCAAGAGTGATGCATTTTGTTTTGGTGTAGAGGCCTATTAGTTGGCCCTCGAGGAAGAAGAAAATAAATTAAGAAGGAACCCTAATGAGAGGGGAAAAGTAACAATTAGAGGTAGAGGAAGAACCATATATGGTAGAGAATAAAGTAGTGGGACAAACAATCTATTTACTAGAACTTCTTAAACTTTCACTTTCGAAAATACAAATAATCCATGAATATATATAAAAATTGATAAAATATGATATGATGATTGCAATGACTGTGTAGCCCATATAAATAGGCTTACATGATGACTATTCACAAAAGTGGCGTGTCCCTTAATTAAATATAATTATATTTATGTTATTATTATTGTTATTATTCCTTATTTTAATGTTTCATTTATTACATTGCCTTTCTTTTCAGAAACGTTTTGTATGCAAAGAACTATTGAAGAATATTTCTTTTCTTTACTTTTGTCCTTGGGTTATATTTTTTCATAATTGTGTCTACACAACAATATGAGCTGGTAACTGTTGAACACAACTTTGAAAATGAAAAAGGATTGATCCCTCCTAATTCGATTTGCATTTCCACGATAGGGTGATGTCTTGGATTTCGTTTATGGTAGTATAAATATTTTCCGTCAATTGTCTCTATTTTTTTATGATATCTGCTTTTATGTTGTGGATGACTATGATGTACTCAAGTTGCTTGTCGAGTGTTTACAAGAATTTCAAATTTTTGTGGTTATGGCGATTTGTTGGTTGATTCTGCTGAGAGGCGCTCTACAACCCAGTATGAGGGAGATCATGTAACATTATGTGGATGATATTGTAACATTTGTCGATATAATCTTGTAATGTTTCTTACTAGAAAAGTAATAAAAAATAAAATTGTAATTATTCATCAAAATAAATGTTGGCCACAAAAACAACCTAATATGGGGGAGATGTTCTAATGTTCCTACCTAATAAAACAATAAAAATTAAAAATTTAACTATCCGCCAAAACAATTGTCGGTAAAAGCAACACAATATGGGGGAGATGTTGTAATGTTCCTACCAAACACAAAAAAAATAAAAAATAAAAAATTGAATTATCCACAAAAAAAAAATGTTGGCCTTGTCCTAAACAACCCATGGTTTTAGGAGGGCCTTGCACATGGTTTTAAAACCATGTATGGGGGATATGTTTTAATGTTCGTTCCTAACAAAATAAAAAATAATAAAAAATATTGTATGTCGACCATAAATAATATTAAATATTAATAATAAAAATAGTATATGTTGACCATAAATAATATTAGATATTATATGTCGACCTTAAATAAAAACATGTGTCTTTTGGTTTGAATCAAATCAATAGCTCATTGAGTGCAATACTTAATAATAGGTTTGCACCTCGGGATATGTGATCCCTCTCGGCGCTTGATAGAGCCAAGGATTTGGATCTATGTTGATAATAATTGCATTGAGAGTGTATTTGTTTCTTGATCCTCAACTTGAATTTGTTTTCTTGAGAGTCTTAATTATTTCATCTATATTTTCTCTATCTTATTCTCTAATAGCTTATTAAGTTACTAAATTTGTTTGAACTTTTCTTCTTGTGATTTTTCATTATCTTTTAACTTCTTAATTTGTCCCTCTATTTCTTGATTAAAATTTTTCAAGCGATGATTTTTTCTTTCTTTTTGAGTATTTTCCCTTCAACATCTTCATTAACTATTTATGACTTCTGAATACTTTGTTATTTTTATTTTTATTTTTTTAGCTAGAATTTTGTTATGGTTTCTCAATTGAAATACTTATTTAGCATTGCCTAATAATGTATTATTTATTTGAATTGTAATTCCAACGTGTGCGTCTTTTTAGTGTCGTCATGTTTCTGCTTGACTTCTTTCATGTGTTGGTGCTATCAATATATGTCTGGATCTTGACTTTCTAACTTCCTATGGACTTGCATCAATTCATTATCTTTGTTCATAATGAGATTTCTTATACGCGTTATTTTTTTTTCTAAATCCTCATTGCTTCTATAAGGTGATTCTTTGTCATTGATTGAATTTATGATATTGTTCGTTTTAATTATGACTTTTAAAATGTGATATTTTCTAATCCTTATCTGATAACATTTTCTTGAATTCTTCATTAACTTTTTCCAACCTTTGATTTTGATCTTTTAAGCTACGATTTTGTTGTTTTGTAAAAAAATTGAGCAATTTTTTTCTTATTAATCTCAAATTGTAGATGATGATTGGTTGATTTATATTGCTCTAGCTCGTCGAATACTGCTTGTAGATGTGACTGCAATTCTAATTTTGTAATTGTCCTAATTCGTGGCTTCTTGTGTTCTTTTTTTTCTTTGATTATAATCGTCACAAGTGCAAGAGTACAATGTATTATTTAGATATTATTTTGACCCTTTGAATTCATTTCTTATTAAAAATTCTTTGTGGATTATGTGTAGATTGGTTTATTGGGAGGAACGATTGTTAACCTTCCTAGTCGAGTTCAAAACTCATTTTTTTTAAACTTTCCCTTCTTTTTAAATTACTTCCTTTCTTCTTTTTATTTCTTTTTATTGGTCTTTTTCTTCTTTTTTCTTTTTCTTTTTGTTGTTTTTTTAGGTCGAAGACCTAATGATTAAGAAAATATGAGATGACTACCAAAAGCCAAGATATGGCCAAAGGCTGGAATCAAGCCCAAGGAGGGGCTCTAATACCACTGTAATGGTAAAAAACTCGTTTACTAGAACTTCTCGAACTTCTAGTTTTGAAAATACAAATAATCCATGAATAGATATGATGATTACAATGACAGTGTAGCGAGTTAAATAGGCTTAGATGGTGATGCTTCACCAAAGGGATGTGTACCTTAATTAAATATAATTAGTATTGTGTTATTATATTATTATATTGTTGTTATTATTATTATTCATTATTTTGATGTTTTATTTGTTACAAAGGAAGAGAGAACCAACTTTGTTAATTAAAACTAGGTGTCTAGCAGAGGTAATGAAGCGTGCAAATGTAGAGTAAATATTGGTTTCTACTGAAACTATAAAGGTACAATGATAGGAAGACATCCTTTTGTATACCACAAGTGTCAAACACTCGGGTATAATGCATATGAATAGCTTGAAAACATTCATAGTGTGATGAAGAAGGAGAGTAAAACACATGTCACTAAGGGAGATAAAGGTACTAGTCTTCAATAGTTGGAGATAATGCTAATGAAGATCAACCAAAAGTAGAAGGAAGCTTGATGAGTAAAAGTACATTGTTGAATGCTGCTAACCATCTAGAGAAGGAAGAAATCCAAAGGAAATTGATTTTCAAAACCACATGTGCAAAATTGGAGGTAGTGATGTTCTCTAGTTGTAGATGGAGAAAGCATAGATAATTTGGTCTCCATTGATATTGTAGAGAAACTAAATTGAAATGTAGGCTACACCCACGAGACTATAGGATATCATGGTTTCAAAAGGGTCACCATATCACTATTTCTCAACAGTGTTTGATAAAATTTTAAATCCTTAATTGTGATGTTAGTGTGACGTGTGATCTAGTACCCCGCAATGCTTGTCATCTAATGTTGGGAAGACCATGACAATAAAGAAGGAATATGATTTATAATGGATAGAAGAACAATGTTTTGGTGAAAAAATATGGAAATAAAACTATGATGTTACCCCTGACGGAGACTAGAAGTGATGAGGGTAGCAATAGTAACTATTTTGGGAAAAGAAACATGTTATATTCAGCTAAATTATTTAATGAGAGAATAAAGAAGAAACAATTGTCCTTGTGTAGTCATACCAAAAGGACTTTATACAAAGGTACATACAAATATGTTCTCATGGATTTTGTAAATATTATTACATGTATTTCAAGGAAGTTGTCTGAAAGAGATGTCGAAGGGATTACCTCCTATGAGGAGTATATCCCACTAGATTAATCTTATTCTAGGATCAATATTTCCAAACAAAGAACAACATCGGATGAAACCTATGGAGAATCAAGAGTTGAACCAACAAGTTCAATAATTGTTGGAAAGCAAACTAATCATGGATATTTTAAGTCTGTGTGTGGTATCGACTATACTTGCACCAAAGAATCGAAGATAATGGAGGTTATGCATCGATTCAAGGTCCATTAATGGAATTGAAGTAAATATTAAGAGAATACATGATCTACTATATTTCTTTAGTGGAGTAACGTACTTTACCAGGATTGATTTGAAGAGTGGGTATCACCAAATAAGGATTCAAGAAGGAGATGAATGGGTGACTACATTTAAGACAAAAAAAAGACTGTATGAATGGATTATAATGCCATTTTGACTGAAAAATGGTCCTATTACTTTTATTATTCTGACAAATGACATGCTGAAACCATATTTGGGTAAGTTTGTGGTTGTTTATTTAGATATTTTGATTTTAAGCAAGACCAAGGAAGAAAATATTGCATATATGAGAAGGGATTTACAATGGATATTCAAGCAGGAGAATTAGGTTGTTGACAAATCCGCATAAATGTTCTTTTATGAAGGAGGAATTATTTCATTTTAGGTTCGTAATATATTAATAAGGATTGAAAATGGACCCTAACATGGTGAAGGAAATTATGGATTGGCAAGTACCTCAAAGTGTAATAGAGGAAATAATATTTCATGATTTCCTTTAGTGTCAGGGTTAAGGTAATTGTAATTATATTGTATATATATTTGCATAAAGAAATTGGATTGTAGGTGTCATAAGACTATGATGCTCAAATTTTTGGAACGATTTCAATAGCTATGGAATTATATGCCCCAAATATTTTAACAGATAATATGAACTCATGTATGGCTTTGAATATATCCTCTCCGGCATGGTTGTAGAAATTAAGGTAAAAAAATTATTGGGAAACCATTTCTCTTTGGCGCCTCATCATGTTGAAAGGTTTGCATCACATGTACTAGTTTTTCACTATCCACTGCTATCATCATATTGCCACTCTATCATCATTGAACCATTATGTTGAAAAGGGAGGCCAATGAAATTACCTCCTTGATGTTGACCATATTGTCTTCAAATAAAATGGTGCTATAATATTGGATAACATCCTTTGAAATATCCTTAATAGAGTTACAATATATACTCTTAGCATTCTCAATGGAGCATATTGTTTCAGAGAATGTAGCATAGTAAAGGATTTATCTAACATGATGGCTCTCTAATATGTGCAATATCTCCATTTATATAATAGTGAAGGTTCAGAACCTATTCCAGTTGTTGTAGTTTTAGAGTGGTGCACCTTCTACCACTAGAACGGAACCCAGTACTAAATTCCCTGCTCACTCAGTTCAGTCTCACAGGTCTGAACATTGACCTTGACACCATGTTGGTCATGCTATAAACAAACTAAAAGAGAGGAACCATATTTATTGCATGTTGTATTCCAATCAAAAAAACAATTCCCCATGACTCGACTTTTCCATTTATGATACTAAGAAGCTGACTGAGTCTAAACAAGGAAACAATGAGTGGCAGGAAATAATCATTGATCCTAATCCAGCTATTAACATATGGGGACCAAAAAAAGATGACAGTTTTCCCAATACATGCGTGATCCCTGATGCCACATGATGTTGTGTGGTCTAGCTTGTCCTCACCTTAAAGATGTGATCCTCAGCCTTAATTTTGATGTGCTCGTTATTTAGCATGCCTTGCAGTTTTTCTTATGCTTTTAAATCTTATTAGTTGACTATGTGTTATTAGCTCATGGAAGTTGCATAGCACATTCCAAGTTTTTTCTATAAAATGCCATGTACATATGTAATGTCCCCAAAAATTGAAAATAAAATAAAAAAATTAGAAGGCTAGTAAAACTACCTATGTGGAACATCATTTAACTTCAAGAATATACATACATTAAATGTACCATTGTTTTGGTCCTAAGCAATTCTTACATTTTACTATCTTTCTCTTAGTTAGGATTGTTACTGTATTTTACTTTGGAATTCATGGTGCTGATTACTACTTGTTTCTTATGGTTGTACTTTGATGTATATGTGTTATTTACTAGTTTATATACTTGTTCCTTTCTGCATAATTTTACTGATTATTTGCAAAGTCCTGACTTAACTTTGTTTGTGGAAACAAAGTGGGTGGAGTGGTGAGACTCGTTCTCCCATGACAATGTGAGAGGTAAAGTGTTTACTTGTATGTAGGCTTACTTAGTTCGTTTGGAACTAAGGCACCTCTTTCATTTTACTTGTAGTTTTACCTTACGATGAAGACTTGATAAAGAGCCTTAGACACTTCGACCTTTAAAATATACTTACTATTTGTCACTAGGGTCTTTTACCAACTCATATTGTAACGAGGTAATTACTACTTTCATTATTTATTTAAAATAGTTAAATTACCTGTGTTGTAATTTCCTTATGTATTTATATTTTAGGTTGATTTTATTATAAGCATTAACAAAACCTTTGTTGATTTCTTGGCAGGTTATAAACTTGGGCTTAAAAATCAGACCTTCATTTTATCTATGATTATTATTTTACCATGGCATATTTTTACCACGACATATTTCATGTGCCATGGTTCTTAATATTTAATGCTTATGGCATATGGTAAAGCAAGGTTTAAGGCTTAAAACTATGGTTATGCGATACCCATTATATATTATACTTGGTATTTAAACTTTGGGTTGGCACATTATATTATATGGACTGCCAATATATTATACCTTACATGATACCTTGTGAACAAGCTTGGGGTGGCGAATTTATAATATAAGGTTTGAATATTTATGTGTTGGGGTTTAAGGACTTGTAATGGGATGGAGACCAACGCTAATATAATAAGTACAAACTATGGAGAAGTGGGTTTTATGTTGATAGTGGACACTATACTAGTGCCATTAATGCTCCTTGGGGATTGTGGAAAACCCAACATAGGGTTTGGCTTCGACGATATCTTGTCATTTTGTTTTGGTTGTTTGGGTTTTGGTCTTGGCTCTGCATCGGGGAAAATGGAGGCGACTGTTGGTTTTAATGAAGGTATGCTTTGTTGGTTTCATGATAGCATTTGATATTTATCTCGTTGCTTGTAAATAGTCCATACTTCTCATCCTTGTTTTGTTTGGTGGTTTACAAGCACTTGGGTTGGTGAAGAGCAGCGTGGCTCAAAGCTTCGTCGTTGGTTCGTAGGTGATGCCAAGGTGTAAGGTAAGATTGACAAATAATCCTATGCTTGTTATCTCTCCGCCTAGCTGTGTTTCATCCTCATCATTTGGTTTGGGGTTTCATTGTGTGGTTTTGAATTCTCCTTCAAGCCTGTGTTAACAGATTTGGGTTTTTATATTGTGTGAGGCCTTTTGGCCATGGAGAGAATCTTAGTTCCCTTACAATATCTATGTATATATTATGTTATTTGTAACTTGTATTTTGGATTTGGGGCTTTTATTCCTCGGAAACACCATTGCTTGAAATGGTGCCATAGCCCTTGGCATGACTGGATAATACTTGACATGCGTTATTGGAAATAGTGTACATAATTATATACTGTGTTTATGAATTGGAAATGGTTATTACATTTATTATGCATGGGTTGAATTTATGTTGTGCTATTTGTTTATTGATGTGGATTATACATGGCATTCTCTTTCATTGATGGACTGTGTATTAGGTGTTTTTATTTTGTTGTAATCATTGACAGCATTTGGGTTGATGCCTTGCCATGAGTGGCATGAGCCTTCCCCAAGCTTGTTACGATAACTCTCGATGGTTGTATTGTTGTCATTATTTCGTTGATTAGTATATAATGTGGATATGTGAAAGAGCCATGTGTTCAAACCCATGATGGCCTTCGTTGCTGTAGACTGAATTTTAAGGGACTGTGTGTTTAAATTAATTTGGTCGAGGCCGTGATTACAGTGCAAGGCCAGAGCTTAAGTCTTAGGACTTAGTTGTAGTGTAAATTCTTGTTATTAAAAGTATTGAGGTTAATAATATAGCCCACATACCCTCTTTGTATGGCGTCGCCGTGATTTATTGTAAAATAATATCCACAGGGTACAAATCTTGTTTGCGGTTTATGAAACGAGTTGTATTTTTATGTGGATGCAAATTGGGGCTTGGATTCCCCACATGATTCGATTCATGTCCACCTTTGTAATTACTTTGGACTATGTAGAGATTTCGATATGGTTTATAAATGAAAACGATTCCTGTGTATGAAATTATATTGTGGTTTTTAATATGATGGTTTCACGGTTATGTAGCGATTAGAAATGATAGTCTATAGGATTTGTTCCTGCCACCTTACGTAATTACTAAGTGCATTAATTAATGATTATGGTATTGTTTTGGGTAATTTTTTTATTATGGCTACGAGCGATATTTAAATGAGACTATTCAATTTTTATGGAATAAGTTTTGGTTATGTGGATTTATGTTATGAGACTGTGGATTTTAAATAATGAGAAGAGATTTGATAATTGGACCAAAGAATGGTCAAGATCCTCACTTTGTTCGTTGTTTATGATGATGTTAATTTTAATGGAATGCTTTAGCAATTATCTTGTATTTAAATATGTAGACCTTGGAAGGTATTTACTCGTGTATTTATCTCAGGAATAATTATAGTTTGTACTTAATTGATTAGATTCATAAATTCATTTTATAATTGTTATAGATAGTATAGATAGTATTGTGATTTCTTTACTGTTGATGTCTATATATATATAGTAGTTTAGTTTGTATATAATTTCTTAGGTTATCCAGGTTGTAAGTTTATACTTATAGGTATATATATAACTTACCTCTGAACTAGTTTATGTAATTCTAAAACATGCCTCTGCTGACAAATGGAATATGTCATTAGAGTATAAAGACCAAAGGAGCAGATAAGTAATAGATATAGAATAAAACCTAGTTTGTATTTAACCCAGTTTCATCAGTAAAACTAATGCATGAATTAAAACTATGGTGCAAAACCCTTGATGAACATTTGTAAATAAATTAAACTTTAAGAAGTAAACCAATAAATAAACCCTCGATAAACCTCGTATAGAAAATCACTTACAACCTAGGGTTAATATTTTAAAATGCAAACCCTGGCATATTTAAACAGATAAACATATACACTGGGTTAGGAAATGCAATGTAATCATTTACCTAACATATCTAGCATTTATTCTAGGAAAGTAAAATAGACAATCTAGGGCTTCACACCTATAACTTCAAGCTTTGTTAATGGCTGAAACTGCACACTCAAATAACCAACATTAACAATTCAAGGCAGATCTAACCTCTATTTTTTATGACCAAATCACTTGGGAACTACCACATTCCACCCAAACATGACCTAGAACCATTCTTGGTTTTAATCCAAATCCCCCCGAGTTGGACTCCAACATGCAAGTAGCTTAGAGCTCCTAATGTAGGGTTTCCTATCTGGTATATCAAGTCTAGATCATTTCTCCTTTTTCCTTTCAGAAAAATGTTCTCCAAAAATTCTCTTGAGAGCAAAACAGGTAGAAAATGACTCCTCCAAATGATAGATCAGAACCCCAAGCCTTTCCTTGGCTTGATTCTTTATAGACAAAATTTCCAGTCAAAAGGATAGTTAAATCAAGAAACCTTGGTCTCTTTATTTAACCCTTTTCAATTACTTTGGGTAGATTTTAATATTTTAACTTAGGAACTTTCAACTAGTTCCTAATTAACTTTTGTAGGTTTTGGACTATTTATTATCTTCACATAATAAATAATAATGGATGGATCTTTTCCTTATTTCTTTCATCATTAATAATATTATTATATTTATTCTTTATACATCCGATGTATAACATACATAATCATATAACACTTGTTAAAATTTGTCTTTGGGCATCATATACCATGATCCCTAGACTTAGTGACACTTCTTCATTAAGGTCAAGACAGGTAGAAGGTTAGGTCTACTAGGCTAGGAAAATCTAAACATCCTTGCATGTTGGATTTCCCTCATATAACATGGTAGTTCTTCAGTACTTGATGAGAATAAATATATTCGAAATTTCATTTAATCACTTATAAATAAGTATGATGAGATCAATATTTTTCTTGATTCGTTTTCACTTGGAAGTTATTAAATTCTTTTCAGTAACCCCTAGCACCTACCAGAGCCCATACTCAACGCTTTAAAAGGGAGTTACAACTTAGTGCAATTCTAGAGCTCTTTGCTCAACACTAATGCTAGGATGTACTTGTACGATACACCTAGTGATACAATGGCCAAGGATCCAATGCTCCAAAGCTTATGCTCAACATAAAAATGGAAGGATCTAGGGATTATTCCCAACACTTCCAATTATATTTTCATGTGTTCCAAAGATTCTTGATCAACACAAAGGAAAGTACTCATGTGCTCGAGAGCTTCTCGCTCAACACAAATCATCAATCACTCATGTGCTCCAAAGATCTTTGCTCAACACAAATCATCAATTACTCATGTAATCCAGAGCTTCCCACTTAAGACAAAACATCTCATCAATCATTTGCTTCAGGGTCCACGCCCAACACAAACAAGCATATATATATAATCAATAATTGGCTTATGCCCAATATATATAAAAAATCATCATGTTCATATGCAGTGGGGTCTTCCATCCAATATATAAAAATAAAACATCAAGATAACCATCATAATAAATAGGCACATGCCTATAAGTCTTAGGTCCAAAATTCTAGATATTACATCCTTACTCGCTCAGAACAACATTGTCCCTAGTGTTCTAGGGACTCGAAATGACATCATGAAAGAAGGCGGGGTAATCCTTTCTCATGATGGCTTCATTATCCCAAGTAGCCTCATCAGCCTCAAAGTGCTTACATTGCACTTTCAACTGGACTATAGTGCGATTCCAAAGCTGCACCTCTCTCTTGTCCAGTATATGAATATGCTCAGGGGAAAACTCCCCTTGAGGTTCCACCTATAATAGGGACAAATCAACAACATGTTTAGTATCATAAACATATATTTTTAACAAAGATGCATGCAAAACACTATGTACTCTTACATGCGTGGGTAATGCTAGTTCATATTCCATTGGCCCTTTTTTGGCCAGTATTTCAAAAGGTCCACAAAATATAGGTGCTAACTTACCACACCTACCCAAGCTCAATGAGATTCATTTTGGTTTTACTTTCAAGTAAACATGATCACTTATTTGAAAGTATTTATCTTTTCTTTTTCGATCCATGTAACATTTCTAGCGGTCTTGTGCTTCCTTAAAGTTCACCTAGACCTTGGTAACCAACTATTCCAAGTCCATCAACAAATTAGGCCCTAACATGAGCCAATCCACTGGCCTATCCCAAGTAACTAGTCTTCTACACTTTTGTCCATAGAGTACCTCAAAGGGACTCGTCTTGGCATAAGTCTGATAACCATTGTTATACACAAACTCTCTGAGATGTAGGTAATCCTCCCACTTCGTGGGGTTGTTCTTGACATACATCCTAAGCATGTCCTCAACAATATTTTTTATTCTCTTTGTATGCTCATCTGTCTGCGGCTGATATGCAGTGCTCAGATTTCAACTGCATATCCAATCCGGAGAATAAAGATCTCCAAAATTTTCCTATAAACTTAACATCTCAATCTGAGATGATTTCCTTGGGTATCCCATGCAATCTAAATATATCCTTCAAGAAGATATCAGCAATGTTCACTTCCTTGTAGGTTGACTTCACAGGAATGAAGTGGGATTCTTTTGACAACTTGTCGATTACCACAAAAATAGAGTCATATTGCTTCTTACTTTTCGGTAAACTGATAATAAAATCCATACTAATCACCTCCCACTTCCATTATGGAATGGGTAACAACCGTAGTAATCCTGCAAGATGCTGATGCTCATCTTTGAATAGTCGACATTCCTGACATTTCACAATAAACATTGCAATGTCGACCTTTAAATCAGGCCAAAAAAAGTGTGTCTTGATGATAGATATCATCTTTCGATATCCTGGGTGCCTCGAGTAGGGTGCCCGATGAAATTCCATGAGGATGCTGGACCGAATATCCCCTCTTTCTAAAACATACAAACGATTCTTGGACCATAGTGGTCTAAATTCGTTTACCTTGTATTCTTTTTGTTGTTGAAACAACCTATCCTCTTGGACTTTCTGGAGGATTTCCACAGAGAATGGGTCAACTCTGTTAGCCACTTTAATATTTTCATGCAAATCTACATCGATTTGACTCAAAGTCACCTCATATATCATATGAACTCATCGGCTCAAAGAATTGGAAACCTTATTCTCTTTTCCCTTAATGTGCTTTACTCGAAATGATACTCACTAAGGAATGCTAACCACCTAGATTGCCTTGCATTCAGATCTGGTTGATCGAATAAATATTTCAAACTCATATTGTCTGTCTTTAGAAGGAACTTCCATCCCATGAGGTAGTGCCTCCACATACTCAAAGCGTGGATGATGGTGGCTAACTCAAGATCGTGCATAGGGTAGTTTTTCTCATGCTCTTTTAAATTCCACATTTCATAACATATCGCGTGATCATTTAGCAGGAGGAATCCTTTGAGTCCTTCCTTACTTGCATTCGTGCAAACAGCGAAATCCCCATTGGGATACACAATTCATAACATTGATGCAGTAATCAAAAGATGCTTAAGATTTTGAAAACTTTCTTTGCACTTAGCAGTCCATAAGAACTTACTTGCTTTCTTCTACAGAGCGGTCATGGGGAAAGCGATTCTCGAGAAGTTCTCAATGAACTTTTGATAATATCCGACTAAGCCCAAAAAGGACCTAATGTTAGTGACACTAGTAGGGGTAGGCCAGTCCTTTATGGATTTAATATTTTTCAGGTCCACAGCTATCCCTGTCTCAGAGATAATGTGACCTAAGTACTATATCTGTGGTTTGTAAAAATCACATTTACTAAACTTAGCATAAAGCTAGTGTTCTCCGAACACTTGCAGTACTATGCAAAGGTGTTCTTCTTTATTCTTGGAATAAACCAATATGTCATCTATAAATACCAAGAAAAACTTATCCAGATACCTACTGAATATGTTGTTCATCATACACATAAAGTTCGCGGGTGCATTGGTCAACCTGAATAGCATCACTTCAAACTCGTAGTGCCTGTACCTTGTGAGAAAGGTGGTTTTGTGAATATCCTCATAAAAAATTTGTACCTAATGGTACCTAGATCGTAGTCCAATCTTTGAAAAGATTCTAGATCCTCCCACCTGATTGAACAAGTCATTGATCTTAGGGAGTGGGTAACAGTTATTGATAGTCATTTTGTTCAAGTGACGGTAATCGATGCACATCTCATCATACATGCCTTCTTCTTTACAAATAATATCGGTGCTCCCCAAGGTGACACACTAGGTCAGATATACCCTTTCTCTATTAATTCCTGTAGTTACAGTTTCATTTCCACCAACTCAGGTGCGTTCATGCGGTAAGGGGCCTTTGAAGCTAGAACTAATTCGGGGGTCAATTCGATGGAAAAGTCTAGGTCTTGTTTCGGAGGTAATCCTAGGATTTCCTTGAGAAACACATCCTTAAATTCCTCAAGAATGGGGAATTCTTCTATGCGTTACTCTCTATTAGACTTTATGTCTTGGATTTTCACTAGAAACAACTTGTAACCTTTCCTGATGCATTCCTTTGCTTGCAAAGCAGGTATTTTCCTTACAGAATTTTTTTTTGGAATGCCCTGAACCTTCACTCGATTCTCTTGGCTATCAGTACACAAGATAGAATTGTGTAAGAAAATAAATCAAGCATGACATGGTGTTGTTCCAGCCAGTCCATGTCGATAAGTATATCGTATGATCCTAAAGGTAGGATTTTCAGGTTTACTTTCGTAGGAAAACCATTCAGGTTTACCTCACATTCTTTAACAATTTATGAAACTTTCCATTGCGTACCAGTGGCTAGCTGAACCAGCAAGCTTTATCATGTTTTACTTTTCCTAGTTTGCATTCATCAACAATTTTCGGCAAAAAATAGCTCTGGCAAGCAACATGATCAATAAGTATTGAAATAGAGGTGTTCAATATCTTTTCTTCTATCTCATCCATTGTAGCTTGATGATCTTCCTGCCAGCCATCCAATGCTATGTAAATCCGCAGTGTTCTAGCTATGTCCTCAACAGTTGGTTCTTCTTGTAAGTTGTGCAACACCCCAATGGTCTTGTTCTTACAATATCAGGCATAATGAGGCCCGTTGCATTTCCAGCACTTGATCTTTAGCAGGGTAGCATTGGCTCCACTTGCTACTAGCTTGTTAACATTAGAAGCTAGTACATAAGGCTTCATACCAGATTTATTGAAGTTCTTGTTTGCTTGAAAGTTGTTATTCTACTTTCTATATGGATGTGGGTTAGACCGAGGTTTGCGATTATCAAAAAATTTCTTAGACTTGTCTCTGTTTCGGTTCATGTTCTCCTGCCTTAGCTATCCATGCTCATAATAGAACCTAGATTTGTGCAGCATGGTATCCAAAATCTTTGGCATGTCGAATTCAATCCTGTCTTAAAAGTTGGGAGAAAGACATCCTAGGAACTACTAGATCTTTACCTTTTCTTCTTTTATGCATGGTACATAATGCAACAGATCTAGAAATCTATTAATAAACACGTCCATAGCCATGGATCCCATATGTAAGTCGTGAAACTCTTTCACTTTTACGTCGAAGAACCTTTCCGACATATATTTCTCTTGGAAATTTTTTTGGAAGGTATTAGAACGTATTTCTCTTAGCTCATCTTTCTTGGTGTGTTTTAAATCTCTCCACCGCCTTCATGCCTTGCCATTCAATTTAGAGATGACAAGATGAGCCATCATCTCACTTGAGTAGTTATGAACCTGAAAATATTTGTTCATGCCCAACAGCCACTCTTCAGCCTTCTCACCAGTGTTTACTTCACCTTCATAGGTTGGGGCTCTTATTTTTCTAAAATCCCCCTAAATAATGCCATTGCTTCTTTGTTTTTTTCTTCGTGGAGAAAGAGAGTCATCACTGGAAGGACTGCGACGATCTCCTTTTGGTGCTTCAGGGGTACATTCCTATTTTTCTTTGTCTCTTGGGATACTGGCCCATTTATGGTAAGGTTCTCTTTTGGATCTATTTGTGGACTGAGTAGGTTTACCCTGTGGGATTCCTCCCATCATATTTCTCAGTGATGCTTCATTTATAGCTTGTTGTTCTTTCCTTTTGTTTAGATTGTCTTCTCTGAGACTTCACAATTCTGCTTGAAGACTCTGTATAGTCTTTAAAATATCCGAATTCAGCTCCACCACCAGCTCTTCTTTTGGGGTGGCAGTGTTCATCTTTCCTTGATGACTGTTATCCTCCTCAATATTCATAAACTCAACTGTTCGTTAAAAGTTTCCTGAAATTTCAAAAATTTTAAATAAAAGAATAATTTTCTCTTAGTGACAAATTTAATATCATACTTTATTTTCTTTTTGGTAAATGCTTGGTGCATCCATAGGTCTCTTAGTATTGAAACTAGGCTCCGATACCACTTGTAATGTCCCCAAAAATTGAAAAAAAAATAGTAGGCCCAGTAAAACTACCTATGCGGAACATTATTTAACTTGTGGAATATACATACATTAAATGTACCACTGTTTTGGTTGTAAGCGGTTCTTACAATTTACTATCTTGCTCTTAGTTAGGATTGTTACTATATTTTACTTTCGAATTCATGGTGCAGATTACTACTTGTTTCTTATGGTTGTACTTTGATGTATATGTGTTATTTACTTGTTTATATACTTGTTCCTTTCTGTGTAAGTTTACTGATTATTTGCAAAGTCCTGACTTAACTTTGTTTGTGGAAACAAAGTGGGTGGAGTGGCGGGACTCGTTCTCCCATGACGATTTGAAAGGTAAAGTGTTTACTTGTTTGTAGGCTTACTTAGTTCATTTGGAACAAAGGCACCTCTTTCATTTTACTTGCATTTTTACCTTGCGACGAAGACTTGATAAGTCAACCTTTAAAATATACTTATTGTTTGTTACTAGGGACTCATACAAAATCATATTACTACTTTCATTATTTATTTAACATAGTTAAATTACCTGTGTTGTATTTTCATTATGTATTTATATTTCAGGTTGATTTTGCTATAAGCATTAACATAACCTTTGTTGATTTCTTGGCGGGATGGAAAATTTGGCTTAAAAATCAGACCTTGATTTTATCTATGATTATTATTTTATCATGGCATATTTCATATGCCATGGTTCTTAAGCTTTAATGCTTATGGCATATGGTAAAGCAAGGTTCAAGGCTTAAGCCTATGGTTATGCGATACCCATTATATATTATACTTGGTATTTAAACTTTGGGTTGGCACAGTATATCATATCGACTCCCAATACACTATACCTTACACAATACCTTGTGAACAAGATTGGGGTGGCGATTTTATAATATAAGGTTTGAAAATTTATGCGTTGAGGTTTAAGGATTTGTAAGGGGATGGAGACCAACGTTAATATAAGGAGTCCAAACTATGGAGAAGTGGGTTTTGTATCGATAGTGGACACCATGCTGGCGCCATTAATACTCCTTGGGGATCGTGGCAGACACAACATAGGGTTTGGCTTCCACGATAGCTTGTCATTTCTTGGTTGTTTGGGGTTCGGTCTTGGCTTTACGCAGGGGAAAATGGAGGCGACTACTAGTTTTAAAGAAGGTATTCTTCATTGGTTTTGTGATAGCATTTGATGTTTATCCTGTTTCTTGTAAATAGTCCATACTTCTCATCCTTGTTTTGTTTGGTGGTTTGTAGGTGTCTAGGTTGGCGAAGAGCAGCATGGCTCAAAGCTTTGTCGTTGGTTCGTAGGTGATGCCAAGGTGTAAGGTAAGACTGCCAAACAAGCCTATGCTTGTTATCTCTCAGCCTGAATGTGTTTCTTCCTCATCGTTTGGTTTGGGGTTTCACTGTGTGGTTTTGAATTCACCTTCGGGCCCGTGTTAACAATCTTGGGTTTTTATATTGTGTGAGGCCTTTTGGTCATGGAGCGAATCGTAGTGCCCTTACAGGCTCTAGGTATATATTATGTTATTTGTAACTTGTGTTTTGGATTTGGGGATTTTATTCCTGGGCAGCACCATTGCTTACAATGGTTCCATATCCCTTGGAATGACTCAATAATACTTGACTTGCATTATTGGAAATACTGTACATAATTATATACTGTGTTTATGAATTGGAAATGGTTATTACATTTATTGTGTATGGGTTGAATTTCTTCCACACTATTTGTTTATTGTTGTGGGTCATATGTGGCATTCACCTTCATTGATGGACTAGGTATTAATTGTTTTTTATTTAGTTTTAATCGTTGATAGTGTTTGGGTTGAGACCTTGCCGTGAGTGGCATGATCCTTCCCCAAGTTTGTTGCAATAGCTCTGGATGGTTGCGTTATTGTCATTATTTAATTTATTAGTATATAATGTGGATATGTGAAAGAGCCATGGGTGCAAACCCACGATATCGTTTGTTGTTGTAGATTGACTTTTAAGTTTCTATGTGTTTAAATTAATTTGATCGATGCTATGATTATAGTGCAGGGGTAGAGCTTAAGTCTTAAAACTTAGCTATAGATGTTACAGAGAAAACTTCCTATGGCTTGGGGCATACCACAACAAACAGAGAAACAACAGAAATCAATCCCTTCCCAATATGTAAGAGAAATACAACATCTAACACTAAAGGATCTCGAAACATACCTTATTCCAGATGGTTGTAGTAGATCCCCGTTGAGCTTTTTCCAATCTTGCTTGCTTTGGAAATTTACTCTCAACAACAATAAAACAAGGCAAGCATGCTATATAATATAGTGTTAGGCCTACTCTAGAATATATAATCAACAATGTATAATAAATTAAACATATCCATGGATTCAATATTCATTTAAATGCACATCATTGGACAGGAAAAGATATTTCTATTAAGTAAATTAGAGATTACATAAATGACAACCTCTGTCGGCACATCTGCAAACTGGAGAAACTGAGTCCTCCACCTGGGATTCCACCACCTCAATCCTCCATCTTTCGATAGCAATCTCACAAGAAAAGGAAATCTTGGGAAGAACACAAAGTACTCCAAGGGACAAAGGGATGCAGACTCAAGTATAAGAAAGCTACGACAACAATGGACTATAGTTTTCTTACTCTTCAATTCCTCCTTCTTCAATGTATCCAAAGGGTTCCTTATATAGTGCTTCAATGGGGTAAAGGAAGTTCAAATTTGAGCAATCTCGAGGCATATGGAAGGCCAAGAGACAAGTGACTCGGATCCACCTCAAGGAAAACTCCAAAAATATTTTCCCTTTTGCACACATCCCAATGTACACGGGTTTAAGAGTAATATCCATGTATATACGTGAGAAAGGGATTAAAAGTCACGTACATCAAATAATAGGTGGTTTTAGGGATGATCTTGGAAACATAAAAGGTACAAAAATATTCCATGGGGTCCAAAGAGTCTACAAAGGGACAGGGAAGGCCATAAAAGTGTGATCAACCATGTGTGGTAAAATCAGATGTAATAGATGCCCCCTAATGTGTGAGGTCAAAGGGGTAACATGATGTCTGAAATACATTATAAACCATCCCAGAAGTGGAGTGATGAAGAACCAGGTAAAAGAACAATCCATCCAATAGTATAGTATAATAATCAATCTCTGCATTTGATTGCAAATACATATAGCAGTCCCGGATACATAAGAGTACAATGGCCATGAATAGGCATGATATACAAAATATGACATGTGTGGTCATCGCCACATATAATATATAATAGATCAGAATATCCATGATGAATATATACAAAGGATCAATATCTCCATGAAAGATGAAGATATACAATGGATCAAGATCCCCATAATGGTTGAAGATATCTTACATACACTGGAATCAAGTCACGAGAGCTGAAATCTCATGAACACTGGCACGATCAAGGAGGTAGCATATATGAAATGGCACCAATATGGAAATTCTTCTACAAAAACCACTACGAGTACATGTCCTACTATGTGAATAGAGGTGTTGAGGTATAACATAGTACTCCATCATCTGATTACCGGTCATTGATGTATACCATTAACAGATGCAAGATCACCCACTGATAATGAAAATGGGAATCAAGGTACTAGAGTGCAATCTAACAAGTGCAAATAAAGGTGTTAAGGTCAAACACTTGGAGGAATCCATCAATCAATGGATATTGATGTATTACCAAAAATTTCGATGGCGAGAGAACCTACCATTGATGACTATAAGTCTCAAGGTACTCAAATGAATCTATAATCCTATCCCTGAATAAATGATCTGAAGTCGATGGGATGGAATCCGCTGGAAGGAGGGAATTAAGGCATCCCCCATCAACCAACATGAGGTACTCAGCAACGTTGTATAATGTGGAAGGACTCGAACAAGATGTGCATGAACTAGTAATAGTACCGAGAATGGTTGACATGCAAAGTCAAGACAATTGAGGAATGGCCGACTCAGGCTTCAAATTCCTTCAAACAAGAGCATAAAGGGGAATGGTGACTGAATGTAGGTAGCATAGACTTGATATACTAAACTAGGACATCTCTGCGACACAGGAATCATTAACAGAGGCTCCATAGGGACTAGAATATTAACCAATCGATGGAGATAAACTCAGACAAACAAGTACAACTACTAAAGTCAAAATACTAACCCAACAAACGGATGTGATATATAGTGCTCTGTTTGAAGGAGACATGACTCGGCAGCTACCAAAGATAACATCTTTTCCTGTCCATATTTTTGGTTTTTTGGTTTTTTTATTTTTTTAGACTTTTTCAGATATTTTGAGAAGCTTGAAAAAGAATAAAAGTGCTTTATAGTTACAAATATAGGAGGAGACGAGTGTTAAGGGGCAAAAAAACTAGTTCTAATTAGCAGACCATATCTATGCTCAATGTAAGGAGACATGTGCAGGATAACGACACTCGAGGGAAAGTCCCCTTTCTGGTAAAAAATGGGGAGTCAAGCTGCAAAAGATATATAAAAAGGCTTTGCTTGGATAGACATCAGACAAGCTCAGGAAATATGGCTAATAATCAAAGTCAGGGAAGTCAGCATAAGTCTCAATAAGGCAAGAAAAACTCATGATAATGCAATTACAACTTGACATATACAAGGAATTCACGGGGAAATGGCCAGCATAAAGGTCAAGAGGAGTATGAAACTCTTGCTCAAAGTCATGGCTGTACTATACAAAGGACTCCAACACCCTAAAGGAGAAATGTTGTCATGGGAACCAAATGCAAAATAGGATCTAACTAGGGAACCCGTGTATGGTAAAGCTCTACCATTCACAGCATGTCACTTCTAAAAACAACAAGAAGGTTTTGTGACAAGATGGAATGGGTTCGTACCTAAGGTTAAAATGAAACAGTCATAAGGTTATGCAAAGTGAAAACGGATGTAAAACCTAACCTATATGCCATTTTAGACATAATACTTGTATTAGACACA
Organism: Pseudotsuga menziesii; assembly: GCA_001517045.1. Classification (NCBI taxonomy): domain Eukaryota; kingdom Viridiplantae; phylum Streptophyta; class Pinopsida; order Pinales; family Pinaceae; genus Pseudotsuga; species Pseudotsuga menziesii. The sequence goes on from LPNX010795563.1 coordinate 506,984, forward strand.
AACATATCAAAGCCACGGTCAAACCGCACTCAAAATGGATTCCTACAACATCAAATTAGTTCAAACGGTCAAAAACTATAGAAAGTGGGTAAAAATTTCAAAAGTTTTCTATAAATAGTAAAAAATTTAAAAATGTTCATACCATTTGAAATTTTTACCCAACATAGTGCATTTGAGCTTAGAACTTCAGAAGCAAATTCCGGTGGCATCGTCCAGCGGATTCTTCCCCCATTTGATCCAGGTAAATTCTTGTACCCTCCTCTTTCATTTTGATGCGATTTTTTTCAAATTTCATGGTCTATTTTTTTTTTGAGCCATCCATACTTGTGCATTTCAGCCCATATGGAAATCGAACCTTTTTCTGCATATAGGGCTCGCCATAAATGGAAAATGCACTACAAGCCGCGTACATGCGTGACTGTTTTACAGGGCAAAAACTGATCAAACAACTTGGTTTTTGTGCAGGATGGTGATAGAGTGGAGAGAAAGAGAGCATGGTAATGTTGAGGAAGCTATGCAAGGTGATCTCATGGCCCAACAAGCATTGTGGGAATGTGGCTTGTACAAGTTTTGGTGTCTTGGTAGCCTGAGGGCCAAACCAAGACTACTCTAGCTACCGGTGGACTATTGGGATCCAGAATCCGAGACATTTCATATACATAGGATGTCACTCAGCATTGAGGTTGAGGACATATATTTTATCACTGGTTTGTCCTGAAGAGGGGAGATGGTGAACCTCTGATCTCGTGGGCCAGGAGGCTGGCTGACCATACATGAGTACATAGTTATGTACTGCTTTCCAGAGATGGAAAAGGTTGGGAGTCAAATCCTGACAAACTCTATCCATATTCTGAGGTTGAAGGCCATACTTTTGGCACTAGGTAGGATTCACTCCACCAGGCCTCACGACCAATGATGTTCTAAGCGGTAGAGTGCATGCAACCTATAGTGTATGAATGGAGTAAGATGCTATTGAGCAACATGAAACAACAACTCAATGACTGCAAGATGGGCAAGGTGTGAAACTTTGGGTTCGGCAGTATATTGAGCACATTTTTCTTTGAGTAGGTTCCAGGGATAAGCCCTAGGGTAGACATTGCTCCACATGGAGTTTGGGATCTAGCCCAATGACGCTGGGATAATTTCATGCGTATACTGGGTGGAGGTAGGGTGGCTAACCCCTACCCAACAAATTTCTTTCCATGGCGGCAGAGACAGATCATCTCCATATACGACTACCCCTATGTAGGGATAGACTTTCATGGATATTTGGATATGCCACTACTACCAGGAGTAACTTATGGTGACATAGGTAAAGAATCCCAAACCCACTTTTTAATTTTGAATTATTTAATATTTTTGGTGTTTTTTGATATATTGACTCAAAAGACATATTTTTGGTGTGATGACACATAGTGACAATCTATCATGTATATGCAGATGTAGGACCATGGCAGCCAGAAGGCTTCCCTCGTCATCGACGGAGGGGAATAGGAGATGATATCATGGGTGCAGATGATCCAAAGCATCCACACAAACTTTGTTCATTTGACACATAGGGTACCCATGGCGCAAGTTGAGGACTTACCTAAGGCCATGCAGCGCTAGGTGGTTGGTGTACCACGAGCATGGGTTCGAGTATTTCGATGGCTATCTAGATCTGTAGTCCTCTATCATGATTAGAATCCCCGTCCTCCTTTGTCTTACAAACCTGAGTGTATTCATTTTTGTATGACCGTGTATGATGTGTTGGTGGCTTAGAAGCCCCAATTTTGTATATGACACTTATGTATTATGACGTCACTTTTTGGATGTTAATGAACAAATTTTATGACGATCGATTTTATTTATATTTACATGTGTGTAAAATGTATGTTTGTGATATGATTATGATATATGAAACAAATGCCAATCTAACACATAGTTAGCATATGAGTCAACAACTTGATTAAAAATTATTGGAACATGAATGTATGTTATATTCTCAAATTGTCATTTTAGCAATCTAAAACGTAAGAGTTTTCATAATAATGTTGGATCCCTAATGCGATACAAACCATTAACCTATGAAACCACTAATTGCAAATCAAGACATACCTCAAGGGAATGAACACCATGTGAAATGGCATCACACAGTAACTCAATGACGACACTATATTAAACAACATTGTTTGAAGAGGGTCATAAACATATGCCTCCTGAAGATAATTCTTGACCTGTAGGAGTATAAATCACCCAAGCAGTCGAAGCTAAGTTTTGAGTGTGGCGGCTAGCACCATCAGCGAATCCAATGTAAATGGAAGACTCCATCGACATCTGCCATAAGAAATGAAATCTAATCAACAAACCAGATCATCATAAGAAAACCTGGCTATGCAATGCAATACTGTACAATAATATACAACAATCAGCCCTAGCTAAAGATCATGCATAGTACTTTTTGAGATATAGCCCATTTCTAGGCTCTGCCAAGGATGTCCCTTCATAATCAACCAGCTCATAGGAGCCTTTATCTAAGACTTGTTTAACCATGTAAGGACCATGCCACATGGGATTAAGTTTACCTATCCCCAAGGGTTCCTTAGTTTGATCCCAAAAAAGGACCAAGTCACCTTCATTAAAACTTCTTAGACAGACAAACTTATCATATTGGACCTTGACGTGATGCTTGTTAACCTCTAGAGCCATTAAGTCATCTCATCACTGCTCATCAAGCTACTCTAAGTGGACCAAATGCTCTTCCAAAGTGGAAGTGTTGAGTAAAAGCTCTATAGCTGGCTTCAGACAAGGGATTTTGCAATGAACTGGCAAAACTAACTCCACCACATGAACAAGATGATACAGAGAGAAACCGGTGGTAGTCTTAACTGCGGTTCTATAGGCCCACAAAGCATGATACAACATAGTATGCCAATTAGTCTTGCTTTCTATGATGTTTCATTGGAGAATAGACTTAAGTGATTTGTTCACTACTTCAACTTGTCCATTCGCCTGAGGGTAATAAGAAGAAGAATTCTCTTGCTTATACCCTAACTTGGAAGCCAACTCTTCCATCATTTTATTGTGAAAGTGCCTACCATGGTCAGTCACAAGCTCTTTCGGAATGCCAAACCGGGTGATAATATGGTTGAAAACAAAATGTGTGACTATAACACCGTCAGATATAATTGTGGGCATAGCCTCTTCCCATTTCATGAAGTAATTGACAGCCACAATAATGTGATGATGTCCCCTAGCTGAAGCTGGGTTGCAATCCATAAAATCAATCCCCCACTTGGTGAAGGGACCGACGGTGACAATAGGATGTAATGAGGTTGGACGTGAGTGCATATTGTGTGCAAACACCTAGCAAGGGTGGCACTTCTTGAATGCATTAACGCAATATTTGAAGATGTACGGCCAAAAATATCCCACTCTCAATATTTTTTGGGTTGTAGAAATACCATATAAATGACCACCACACACCCCTCCATGGCAATCATTCAACACAACCGCAGCCTCATCATGGGTTAAACAATGATGCAAAATGGAATCTACCACATATTGGTACAAAGTGTTATCCACTATAAGGTAGTTCTTAGGTACACGACGTAATCGTTGTCACTCATCCTCTGAAAGGTGAGTAGGGACCTTCAATGTTTGCAAATATACAATGATATCCTTGTACCAAGGGTCCACAGTTTAGATAAGGAAAATATGTTGATCGACAAAAGTATCCTCATGAACCTCCTCCTCCTCCAAACTTGGAAAATTGGATATAAGCTCCATAAAGATCAACGATTTCTTTTATTTCACCAAAACAAACTCGAGATCAAACTCTTGAAAAATGACAATCCATTTATTCTATTTTCCCCCAATCATCATTCTAGTGAGTACAAATTGAAATGGATTGATATGAGCTATGACCAAGGTTTGTCGAAGGAGAATGTAATGTCTCAAACGCTGAACCGCATGAACGGTATCCAAGGATAGCTTCTCCACATGGGAATAGTGAAGTTCCACATATATAAGGTTTCGGCTCAAATAATATATGGCATGCTCATGGAGATCCTCATCCTGCTGAACCAAAACCATACGAACCATATCCATAGATGTGGCCACATAAATAAAGAAATCATAGCTATAGTTGGGTGGACTAATCATGGGCGTCATTGCTAAGGCTCACTTAAGAGCATCAAAGGACTCCTGGGCTCACTCATCCCAGTAAAAAGGGGTGTCCTTCTTCAAAAGATGCATAAATCCTTTAGTCAAATTGGAAAAATTAACCACGAATCTCCACAAGAAGTTCACCATGCCTTGAAAACAATGAAGGTGTCTAATATTACGCAGGGGACACAATTGAAGTATTGCCTCAACCTTTTAGTGATCAACTCTTATACCCTCCTTGCATATGATGAATCCTAGCAAGTGACCAACAGTCACGCAAAATATGCACTTATGAGGATTTAAACAAACCTGGTAATGAAGTGATCCGTAGGACCTCAACTTTAGTGCATTAAAAGTTTGTTGTGAAAGAATGCATGCAACAGGTTAATTAATGGAACAACATTACAGATATTAAATGGTCAGAACAGGAATGAAAACCACAATACTGATAGACAGATACAAGGAAGGAACACAGAAACAGAGTCACACACAGAGGTTGATAACGGAGTTCACCCCCTCCACTGGGCTACGTCTCCGGGTCCCTCTCCAATGGGAACTGATCCAATTAAAGGATTTTACAATGGTACAAATGGTTCTGGACTAATCACAGAAACTGGGCATTAACAGTAAAGTCTTCAAGACCTCCTCTCTGAAAGTTACAAAACTGGACTTCAACAGACAAAAGAAGCCAAGTTATAACTGAGAATGGTCGACTTCAACAGCATGTGGATAGTTTTAAAGAAAACTCTCCAAGACTGTGTTCTCAATGAACTGAGACCCCCTTTTGGGCACCATCTTCCTCTATTTAAGCCTCATAAGTAACGGATTTTCCCTCCTCTTTCACACAACAGTTACCATATGTTAAGACTGAATCATTCCATTCGGCCAAATCGCAGCCCAAGCGTTTGACGTTTCCTATCCCCAACAGGTTGTTCATCTCCTTATCAACATTACAATCATATGGTAAAAACTGAACCAAAGAACCAAAAACATTGCCAATGCGTCTGTTCCATTCCCTGAAACGCGGCATCCAGATTGTGTACCAAACTGCAAAGAAAAACGTTTTGAAAATGTCCCCGCGTGAGCGCATTGTGGAAGTTTTAGTCATCTGAGATTCCACCATTGTGGAAGAGGACAAGCAATGGGCTCTGATGAACTCTATCTCAATCGATGGTCATTTGGTTTTCGAGCCGGAAGTTTTAGTCACTTTGGTTTCCGCAGTTGCAGACGGGGAAGTCTCTAAGTCTTCCGCAGTTGCGGCTCGTTTATCGCTTCTGACTTTCGATCCGTTCTTTAAGTTTCTACCATTGTGGAAGGAGGAAGCTTTGTGAGCTACGACGTTGTGGCTCCCATTCTTCTTTTTGCTCCGACGTTGCGGAAGGGAATGTCTTCCGCCCTCCGAGTTCTTTTGTGTTTTCGCCATTCATATGTTTTTACGTGCGGCTTCTTTGAACCACTATACCAAATTGGATCATTAACGAGGAATAATCCGTCGGATCAATCCTCCCCATTGAAGAGCTTTTGGACCACCAAAAGCCTGAATTATTCTGCAATTAAGTGAGGGTAAAGTTCCCTCACTTTACCAACCTCCATCCATCTTGCTTTGCTAGGATGCATTCCTTTCAGCCCCACGCGAAGGTACTCAGCATTGCCCCTTCGTGAAGTCCTTACATTTATGTCAAGAATAACATCATCTTGCAACTCTCTCATATATTCAGGTGCCAAATAATCAATTGAAGGAATCTGTATGTTAATTTCCTCATCCATGATCATAGGAGGCTCATACAATTTAAGATTCTCAATATTGATAACTGAATAAATTTGCATGTATGGAGGTAAATTCAAGCGAAAAGCATTAGTACCGATATTTTCCAAGATCTCAAAAGGACCATACCTGATAGGCTTAATCTTTTTACCTTCACCTTTCATTCTTTCTTTGGTGATATGTAACCAAACTCGGTCACCAACCTGAAATTGATGATCAATTCGATGCTTGTCATGCATGGCTTTGTACTTGGCCTGGCTCTTATCCAACTGTTCTTGAACTGTTTTCTTCACTACTTGGATTCTCTGAATGAACTTTAAATCTTTATCTGCATCATGATGTCCATCCACTGCATCTTTGCCAAAAGAGAATTCCATCGGTGTTTTTGGCAGATAACCAAAACAAGTTTCAAAAGGAGATCTTTTCGTGGAAGAATGAACTTCGTGATTGTAAGCATGTTGTATATACTGCAACTGCTCATCCCAAAGTTTAGGATTCTTACTACAATATCCTCTGAGCAGCTGAACCACTGTTATGTTCACTACCTCTATTTTCCCATCGGTTTGTGGATGAAAAGTTGTACTTTTCTTCAGTTTGGCATCCATAAGCTCCCATAAAGTTGACCAAAATTTTTCCAAGAACTGGGAATCTCGATCTGATATAATAGACATGGGTAGCCCAAAATGTACCCAAACATTTTGAAAGAATAAAAGAGTTGTTTGTTCAGCAGTGATCTGCTTGTTACATGGCATTAAGATACACATTTTGCTGAATCTATCCACAACGACATATAGGTAATCATGTCCTTTTCTAGACATAGGTAGTCCCCCCACAAATTCCATAGAAATACTTTCCCAAGGACGAGAAGAAACTGGAAGAGGAGTGTACAAACCCAATTTCCTATTGCTAGGCTTACTCGTTGCACACATAACACAGCCTCTTATGTATTTAGCTACAGTTTCTTGCATCTGAGGCCAATAACAATGATTCTGCAATATAGACAATGTTTTACTTACACCAAAATGTCCTGCAATCAATGAACTATGTGCCTCTCGGATCACATGCACTCTTTCTTTCTCTGGAATACAGATTTTACCGAGATGATACGAGAGTTGTTCATGCACAAAATAGTTCTCTTCCTGTTTACCATGTATAAGTGATGCATATACTTTCTTAAAATCTTTATCTTCTGCATACTATTCAATATAACTTCCATGTGTTAATGAACTGTTCTGAATAATGATTGAAGCATTCATAGGTGGCCTTGATAACATGTCTGCTACTTTATTATGAATTCCCTTTTTTACTTAATTACGAGATGAAACTGTTGGAAGAACCCCATCCATCTTAAATGCCTACTTTGTTGTATTTTAGTTTGAGATTGTAAATATTGAAGTGGCTAATGATCAGTATGTATGAATTTCTCTTTTCCAATGATATAATGTTTCCACTTCTTCACACTCTGTACTAAAGCATACAATTCTTTGTCATACGTCGGATAGTTACTTATCGCAGTAGAGAATGTTTCTGAATGGTAACAAACTGGCTTCCTTCCTTGCATCAAAACTGCTCCCATGGAAAACCCGTTGGCATCGGTTTTGATCTCAAATGGCTGCTGCAGATCTGGCAATGTAAGAACTGGTGTTGTGCTAATATTTTCCTTCAAAGTGTCGAAGGTTCTCTAATGCTTGCCTCCCCACTGGAAAATTTCTTTAATGCTTGTCAACGCATGTAATGGAGCAGCAATGGAAGAAAACCCAGAAATGAATTTCTTCCAATACTGAACCGCACCTAGAAAAATTCTTATTTCAGTAATGGTGCTAGGCCATGGCCAGTTTACAATGACAACAACCTTGGCTGGGTCCACTCGCAGGTGGCCTCCACCAATAATATGGCCTAGATATACTAGAGAAGTTTTATCAAATTCACATTTGGAAATTTTTACATAAAGCTTTTCCTTTCTCAGTACATCTAAATATTTTTTCACATGTACATCATGCTCTTCCCAGGTTTTACTAAACAAAAGGATATCATCTAGATATAAAACTACAAAATCATCAATGAATGAACGAAAGACATCATTCATGACCCACATGAAAGTAGCAAGAGTGTTACATAGCCCAAAGGGCGTTACAAGCCATTCATACAAACCCTGTTTTGTTTTAAAAGTTGTTTTCCAAGCATCATGCTCAGCAACACGGATCCGATGATACCCACTATGCAGACCCGATTTTGTAAAGTAAGTTGCATGTTTCAACTGATCAAGCAAATCATCAATACGAGGAAGAGGATACCTGTTTTTAATGGTGATTTTGTTAAGGGCCCTATATTCAATGCACATCCTCCAAGACCCATCCTTCTTCGGAACCAAGACTATAGGAGAGCCACAAGGAGAAGTGTTGGGCTGGATGACCCCCTTCTCAATCAGCTCCTGAACCTGCTTCTTTATTTCCTCGTTCTGCATTACAGAAATCCGGTACATGGCTATGTTTGGGAGTGGCACATCCTGCTGCAAATGTATCTCATGCTGAATCTCTCTCTTCGGTGGTAACCCCTTCGGATATTGAAACAAATCATCATACTCAGACATGATGTAAATCAGTTCATATTTATGCTTAGGGTCACATTCTTCAAAAGCTTTAGAGACTTCATCATTTTTCATCTTAACCATCATCAACACAAAATTATTACTAGCATTTACCAACCTCTTCATTTGTCCTGCAGAGACTATTGCTAGATTGGTTTTCATCTTATGTGCTCGTACAATATATTCCATACCTTCTTTAAAAAGATGATACTTATTCTGCTCTCTATAAAAGACTGCTTTCTGGTCATACAAATATGGACTCCCAAGTACAATTCCACAAATTTCAAGTGGTACTACATCTAATTTGACCTCATCCCTAAACTTTTCAGTAATTGCAAATTTTAATACACATTTCCTTGTAACTTGAAATCGTGTATCATTAGTAACCCAACCTAGAGGATAGGGCTTTTCATGAGGCATAGTAACTAAATGCAATTTCTTAACCACTTCTTCTGATATCAGATTTACTTGTGACCCACTATCAAACAATGTATCAATCTTTGTGTGATTTGCGATGACACGAACATGAAACAATGCACTTCTATATTTATCGTTTTGCTTAGAAGTAGATGGAAGACTTGTACTTGCACTACAACTCGATTTTGCATCAATGGGAAGTGAGATACTTTTATCCTTACCTTGGATTCCAATAGCTGTAACCTTTGTTTCATCACTTGAGTCGGATCCCAAGTCTTGAATAGCTGCTGCAGTAGCTTTTGCTTTTCCTTTATCTTTGTTTCCTCCGTACTTCTTTGGCCTTAACTCCGGATGAAGTTTCCAACACTTAGAGACATCATGTCCCTTCTGACAATGCGAACATGTAGGCTTTTCACCCTCTTTCTTAACAATAGCCATCTTCTTTTTCCCCTTATCTTGACCTTTCGATTTGCTGTCAAACTTAAAGGATTTCTTCACAAAAGTATCATTAGCATGCTTACCTCTAGCTTCTAAATGGGTAGCTTGAACACATACATCATCCAAATTACTGGGGTTAAACATCAACAAAGTATGCTTCAAATAAGAATGCATACCACCAATGTACTTAAGAATATTTTCCTGTGTATCTAATGAAACATTCAATGCAATAACCCTCTTTCTGAATTCATGAGTATAATCTTGAATGCTTTGTCCTTTAGCTTGTCTAAACATTTGCCAACTCATGGTTAATTGTTGCATGTGACCTAAAGGATAAAATTGCTTTCTTAATACTTCAATGAATTCATTCGAAACTAAAATAATTTTACCATTCTTTCGAAGATCTTGCTGAATATTGCTCTCCCACCAAGTAAGAGCCATTCCACTCATTCTCAAAGTGGCCAATTGAATCCTGGAAGGGTCATCATTAATGCCCTGCACCCTACAATATACTTCAAGCTGCTTGATCCAATTGTCTAATTTTTTAGCATCTACATCTCCATTATAAATAGGTAATTCAAATTTTACATCCAATTTGAAATAAGGCATATTAGGACTTGCATTATTTGAATGAGAAGTATGAGAAGAAGAAAAATTCTGATTAGTGTCAGGAGGATCACCATCACCTCCTACTCCTTTACCCTTTTATTTCGGCTTCACTTTTGCATCTCTGGATGAAGATCATCCTTCTTTCTTCTTCCTTTCTGCTCACTCATCGAGTAGAATTTCCATCATGGCTTTCATGCTCATAAAAGCCTCTAGAAACTCAGTTTCAGAAATAACAGGTTTTTCCCGTTCGGTATGTCCTTATTCTTCCCCTCATGGAGAAGACATGGTTCTTGAGAATGTTCTCCTGGATCCAATCTCAGGATCTCCTTCAACTAATTCTCCTTCACCAACCTTTAACCTAGACCTGGTAAGAATTCACAAACTTGCACAAGTAGTCAACTAGCTCTGATACCATAATATGATCCATAGGACCTCAACTTTAGTGCATTAAAAGTTTGTTGTGAAAGAATGCGTGCAAAAGGTTAATTAATGGAACAGCATTATAGAAATTAAATGCTCAAAACAGGAATGAAAACCACAATAATGATAGACAGATACAAGGAAGGAACACAAAAATAGAGTCACAAACAGAGGTTGATAACGGAGTTCACCCCCTCCACTGGGCTACATCTCTGGGTCCCTCTCCAATTGGAACCGATCCAATTAAAGGCTTTTACAATTGTACAAATGGTTCTGGACTAATCACAGAAACTGGGCATTAACAGTAAAGTCTTCAAGAAATCCTCTCTGAAAGTTACAAAACTAGACTTCAACAGACAAAAGAAGCCAATTTATAACTAAGAATGGTCGACTTCAACAGCATGTGGATAGTTTTCCAGCAAACTCTCCAAGCCTGCGTTCTCAATGAACTAAGTCCCCCTTCTGGGTGCTAGCTTCCTCTATTTAAGCCTCATAAGTAACGGATTTTCCCTCCTCTTTCACACAGTGGTTACCATATGTTAAGACTGAATCATGCCATTCGGCTAAATCACGGCCCAAGAATTTGATGTTTCCTATCCCCAACAGGCTGTTCATCTCCTTATCAACGTTACAATCATATGGTAAAAACTGAACCAAAGAAACAAAAACGTTTCCAATGCATTTGTTCCATTCCCTAAAACGCGGCATCCAAACTATGTACCAAACTGCAAAGAAAACCATTTTGAAAATGTCCCCACGTGATCGCATTGCGGAAGTTTTAGTCATATGAGCTTCCACCGTTGCGGAGGAGGACAAGCAACGGGCTCCAATGAACTCTATCTCAATCGGCGTTTATTTGGTTTTTGAGCCCAAAGTTTTAGTCACTTTGGTTTCCGCAGTTGCGGACGGGGAAGTCTCTAAGTCTTCCGCAGTTGCGGCTCGTTTATCGCTTCCGACTTTTGATCCGTTCTTCAAGTTTTCACCATTACAGAAGGAAGAAGCTTTGTGAGCTCCGACGTTGTGGATTCCATTCGGCTTTTTGCTCCGATGTTGCAGAAGGGAATGTCTTCCGCCCTCCCATTTCTTTTGTGTTTTCGTCGTCCGTCGGTTTTCACGCGTGGCTTCTTTGAACCACTGTACCAAATTGGATTGTTAACAAGGAATAATCTGTCGAATCATGATGGCATCTTTTGAACACTAATCTCAAATTATATGGATGATGCACTCTCAAATGAGAGTGAGCAACAAGCTCATCCAAATATACTTTGATAATCCTTTTAAGATCATGAAATATTAAGGTCATGGCCCGCTGAAATGTGGCTCCGGTGTTTTTGAGGCTGAAGGGCATCTTTCGATATGCAAAAGTACACCAAGGACAAATAAATGCGGTCTTATGATGATCCTCGAGATTAATCTGAATCTGATTATATACTGAAAAACCGTCCATAAAGGAGAATACCTCATTCCCGGCACACTCATCCAAAATCTGATTAATAAATGGTGTGGGGAAATTATCCTTAGGATAGGCACGATTTAAGCCATGGAAATCAGTGCATATATATATTTCTCCCTACTTCTTATCCACTGGAATAGTATTTGAAAGACATTCCGTCAAGGGAATGGGATAGATAAAACCATCTTTCAATAGTTTCTCTATCTCATCCTTAATGGCGGGTGATTTTCTAGGATTCACCGCACGCAAACGTTGTCGAAATGGTTATGCATCTGGATACGTTTTGATCTCATGTTCGACAATACGAGGGTCGATACTTGGCATTTATTTATATGACCCAGCAGAAATGTTACAAAACTCTTTAAACAACTTGGTATACTCCTTGATCTCATTGGGGGAACAACCTGCCCCAATGCAAACATTCTCAACCTTGCCTGGACCACGAGAAATATTTATAGGAATGGTTCGTGATAAATTAGCCATGTTTCCATCATCCATATGATCAGGAGAGCTTAATGGAACCAAGGGGCTACCAATATTTTCGCTAAGAATCTCCCTAAAGTCATCACACTCCATGTGATTCGAGCTTAGGAAGAAAATATGATCGACGATGCAAATATTCCCAAGGTTTCTCAACCCCAAACATGGACTCAAGAATAGCTTCATCCGATGGAAAAACTGTAGAAATTCAGGCCTGCAGTAGATTAATTTCATCCACAACAATTAACAATTGATCATGCAAAATTATCAACAATGGAGACTGAATATGGAGCTGTAACACAAAATTATATTAACTGAGTGTATAATAGCCAACCCTATAATAACATAGGCTACTAAATATATAGAATACATGAGCAAATCGAATGCATAAAAAAGCATCCAAAACTAGCATAAAGCAGGCTTACCCAAAATAGGCAAATCCCCCATAGGTGTAAAAAGCTGATCCCAAATCTATCAAGGACCCCACGAATTAGAAAGGGTGCATAGGAAAGCTAAAGAGTGGTCAAATGGCAGCTCATACATGCTTTTGCATGGAGGAAATATTGGAGGAGGAAGAGGCAACAAAGCTGATTCACCTCACCTAGTCTTGCTTTCCTATGTGCCTTAAAACACTGAAAAAGCAGGGTATAAAGCAGAAAAAGCAGATAGGCACCTAGGAGGCCAGGAATAAAGCATATTTGATTCCTAAGGCTTTCCCAAGTGCTACATGAGTCAATAATGGCAAGTTTGACCTCTATGGATAGGCAATTAGCAACTTGCACATGGTGGGACTCATGGACTAGGCAAATAAGACAAAATAAATGAAATAATGTCTAAGTGGGTAAATACTATGGGTTGATTATTCTAACACCCCCCCCTTAAGCCTGACTTTATGAGTAATAAATCAAAAATATAGGGCCTAGCAACAAAGCTTAGTCACCCTTTACATACTGCAATGTCCATACAACCAAGGAAAGAGGCAAAACCAACTTGGGAAAATCCTCCCTTAAACATGGACTGTAAAACAAAATTGTAGAATCTTGTCTCCACTCATGCTTTGACAGCATGATCAGCAATCCCCAGCAGTGATTTGAGACTGCTGAAGGTCTTCTCACAAAATGATTTTGTGAAGATGTCAGCTACTTGTTCTGAAGATGAGCAGAAGAGTAGATTAATGGTGCCATCATGCACAAGATCTCTGATGTAGTGCATGTGAATCTCAATGTGTCTGGTTCTCTGCTTCTGAACTAGATCCTTGTAGATTCAAATGGTACTCTGGTTATCACAGTATATGGTATTTGAGTACTCAGGTTCGAAACCACGCTCTCCAAGTAAACCCTGCAACCATAAACACTGAGTTACTGCATTGACAACTCCTCTGTACTTAGCTTCTGTAGATGAGAGTGCAATGGCACTCTGTTTCTTTCTTGACTAGCTGATTGGCCCTTCTGCAAGCATGAACACATAACCTGAAGTGGACTTCCTGTCAGTGCTATCACCTGCCCAATCACTGTCAGTAAAACCAA
>LPNX010795563.1:523625-569134 GCA_001517045.1 Pseudotsuga menziesii
CGACGATAGTTTTCTGTGAATCCATAGCTTTAGAAAATCTGTCCCAGTTGTCAGTAGAAGGCTCCCAGTCTTGATGTTGAACCTGTAAAACAATTTTTGAAGGAGAGTAACAACCTACAATGGCTCTGATACCATGTAGAAATTAAGGCCTGCAGTACATTAATTTCACCCACAACAATTAACAATTGATCATGCAAAATTATCAACAATGGAGACTGAATATGGAGCTGTAACACAAAATTATATTAACTGAGTGTACAATAGCCAACCCTGTAATAACATAGGATGCTGAATATATATAATACATGAGCAAATTGAATGCATAAGGAAGCATCCAAAACTAGCATAAAGCAGGCTTACCCAAAATAGGCAAATCCCCCATAGGTGTAAAAAGTTGATCCCAAATCTATCAAGGACCCCACGAGTTAGCAAGGGCACATAGGCAAGATAAAGAGTGGTCAAATGGTAGCTCATACATGCTTTTGCATGGAGGAAAGAGTGGAGGAGGAAGAGGCAACAAAGCTGATTCACCTCATCTAGTCTTGCTTTCCTATGTGCCTTAAAACACTGAAAAAGCAGGGTATAAAGCAGAAAAAGCAGATAGGCACCTAGGAGGCCAGGAATAAATCATATTTGATTCCTAAGGCTTTCCCAAGCACTGCATGAATCAATAATGGAAATTTTGACCTCTATGGATAGGCAATTAGCAACTTTCACATGGTGGGACTCATGGACTAGGCAAATAAGACAAAAATAAATGAATTAATGTCTAAGTGGGTAAATACTATGGGTTGATTATTCTAACAAAAACATCATCAAGGCAATCATGTGAGTGAAATGAATCTATTTCCCATGCAAGCAGCACATACAGGTCCTCCTCCTCTGTCCCTGAAGAGGAAGGACTAGGATCTGCAACCTGATCAAGATTGGCTTGATGCACCACCATTGTTGTAGGAAACGACATGTCTGTCTCAATGGGCACACTCAAAGTACTCAATGAGGGAATAATCCAAGGATCTTCCATATGGGTAGTGTGAAAAGAAACCAAATTCAATGAGGATGAAGCTCCACCCACCAAAACTAGACCCAATCATAAGAACGGATTCATGACAACTAAAGGTTCCCATAAGAGAAGGATACATACCTATGCCCACACTCCTAGTTGTCGGATGAGAATGATCTATAATCAGGATAGAAGCTCCCGATCATGCATTGACACTCGGATTATGGAATGACTTCTGATCAATTGTAACAATCTTCCCATTAAACGAAAATCATATCACTTGAAAGAGGGAAGAAGATACGGCTTGCATACTATACATCCAATTCCTACCTAGTAAAATATTGTAGTCAAGGGGTGCATCAACCACCTTGACCTTGATTGTGACAGTCTTCCCTCCCAATTTGACCTCTAGAGAAGGAAGAATCCTGTGCGGCTGAAACTACCATCAAAATATGTCAACATAGTGGCGGATTGAGACAACATGGGAGAACCCAAACACTTCCAACACGAAAAAGACATCACAGAAGCAATAGTGCCTTCATCAATAATAGTATGCTTGACGGTGTTGTTAAGACACTCTACATGAATCAAAAGAGACATGCAGTAAGGCAAGTGAGGCTACACTCCCATGGTCTCAATTTTGATCATGGTAGAAGAGTTATCATCACTAACCCCAAGAGAATACAACAAAGCTTTCCTCTGCAGAGGACAAGTCTAAAGAACTTCTAACGCAGACATCGCACAAGAATTCTATCCCAAATCCTCAACAACTGAATAGTTTTGGGTGGCTCAGGCATTAGGATTGTGGCCCAAACACTTTAATACTCCCTTAGGATTGCGAGGTGGAGCTTTAGGTTTATCCGTAGGATTTTGATTCGCAAAGGGCTCTCGGGTGGGGAAGGTTCTTTCCCAAGGTCTACTTGTGACAAACCATAATTTTTTGCATGAGTCACAACTTTAGCAGCACACACCATGTTGATGCAACCACGACCACTATTGGCCTTCAGCAGATTCTGATTTCCACCCAATGCATAACCAGGATCAATAGTCCTTGAGTTCATATTTTGATTGTTGGGTAAAGGATTAGTTAACACAATTGGTCCCTGTGCTATGAACCTTGAGGCATCTTCAATACAAGGGCACAAGTGAGTGAGATGGTCATCCTTACACAACTTGCAAGGAAAATTCACCTTATGTTTAGATTGCTTGTCCCCCCCAGCATTAGTATTCTTGTCATTATTATTAGAATTTTTGTTCTTGTTCCCACCCTTATGATTATTTTTTCATTTTTTCTTATTCCTTCTAGGCTGCTGGTTGCCTTTTGGGTTCAACAATTGCACGAAAAGTACATTCACTGATTGGTTAGGTTGAGACAAAGCCGTAGCTTGTCCCGACGTGGACTAGTTAATTGATGATTGGATCACTTGTTTCATAACCGAGTCCACAGGTTTGGTACTTGCAGAGCCCACAATACCATCAACATGTGGCCTAGGCTTGATCTTGAGGTCGAAATCAGACCTAGGAGCATTAGGTATAATCTCATACAAAAGGCCGGATTGAGCACAGATCAAACCCAACTCTTGTGCCCTAAAAATATCATGTTCCTCGTTTTGAACTTAGGATGTAGAAACATCCTTTGCGATGTAAGGTAACAACGATTTGAGGAACCACTCAAGAAGAAAATATGGTGGTATAAAAGCTTTGATTAACCATTTCCGTCTATGCCACTCTTGAATATGATCTAAAATGTGTGTGGCTTTATCTTTCCAGAAGGTCAACAAGAGTTCCATTACTGACGTTGTAACATATGGGTAGTTGGAAATGATTAAGGAAAGTTAACACAAGATCATCAAATGTAGTATAACCCCCCCGGTAACTCTATATACCATTTCTCTGGAGGACCTGTTAGGGTGCGTTGAAATAGCCTCAAACAAATGGAATCGTCATGTAAGGAATTGGAAGAGCACCAAAGGTGGAAAGTGGTGACATGCTCACAAGGATCTTCACCAGACTTACCTTTGAACTTGGGAATGTCCGAAGGAAGCTTGGTAGGGATGGTCTTCCATGCTGGGTCATGAGACACAGGATTGTTCATCAATCTCAATAATTCAGGTAAGTTCAATGTCGCAAGGAAAGGGAGCCTAGGTTGAGCCTGTTGATTCCATGCTCCCTGATAGTTTTGATTCATGAAAGGTTGATTGCTATAAATACCATGGCCTTGGCCATAATAACCTCCTCCCATTTGACACATGTAGGGTTGCATTGAAGCATTTTGATGTGGGGTACCTTGATTATGAGGCACTACAAAGCCATAATTAGAAGAGTAAGCGGGTTGTTGATACTTGTACCCATAGGGTTGGTATTTTTTTCCATACTGCGGTCCATAAGAATGTCCATGAGAAGCTCCATAAGTTGTTCCATGGGATGTACCCTGAGAAGGTCCATAGTTTGGTATATGGGAAGCTCCATGAGGTGGAACATAAGACGACCCAAAAACAGGTACATGACCTGTTGACACAACAAGATGTACTCGTCTCTGAGAAACAACCATGGTAGCAGTCGCAGAACGAAAATGGCTAGTAGTAACATTCCACCTGAAGGCCCATGTGAATTATGGGGAGGATGAGTCATTAAAAACTCATTCAAAGGAATGGGGTTAGAATATGAAGGGACATGTGAAGGAATGTAAGTGGTGTTCCCAGTGTTGACTCGTCTCAGTCCTGACATCTAAATAGGATTACTAAAACTAGGCATAGTAGGAGCATGTGAAAAATCCTCCACCACCGAGATGGAAGGTGCAATGTGACTAGTGCCCCCAAAACTCTCCGCATGGAAAAGAGTGGGAGTGCCCCCAGGCATAGTTCCAGGGTCAATTTCTGACTCAAAATGATATGATGGATCAGATTCAAGAATATTAGGTATGTCATATCTAACATTACTAGTGCTTGTGGGTTCATAGTGAGTCTCGTCGCCCGGAAACCAATACCGACGACCTATGAATGAGGGATCATAACCAGATCATGAAGGTTGTTCATGTACAGGATCATATGTACTAGTAGGATCTTCCTCCTCAACCTCGTGAGGTGGAGAATACATCTATGGAATCTCATCCTCATGATCTCCCATGGTGTGTGAACCAAAGTGAGAAGTAGTCCACTTGGATTGTCTGGTTCTCCCTCCCAAAGGAGGAGGAGACATGGAAGATAGAAGTCCTGCTAAATGATGAGAACAACAAGGTTCCATGCCTGAATCCACAATGACTCAAAAAATAAAATGACTCAATCTAATTATGCAAACCCTAGGAAAACTAACGTGCACAGAGCATACACCTGAAAATGTAAAGCCAAATCACAAGCAAACCAAGGGTAGGATATGTGAGCTCCCGAATGGAGTGGGTATGTCTCACCTAGGAGAGGCTTGAGACTCCCATAAATAAGAATAAAAGGTTTGTAAGCAATTATAGTGGCCCTTAACTTCAACGCTAGGCCACCTACAAAATAACTTCTGCAAATACCCGCTTGATAACCTAGGTAAGGAAACTAAGGTCACCTCGATATAGTCAATGCTCAGGAAGACAGATGCAGGTGGGATTTATCATATGGGTAGGGTAACAAAGCCCGAATCCTGAAAGCATAACTAGTACCCCAGGGGTACACTAGCCAATACCTCAAAGGCCCCCAAACACAAATACAATCCTGGAAATATCTCCGGTGCTAACCATTCACAATTAGGGGTCATCCCAATCATAATTGCTCACACTGCCTCATGTGTAAATCCTTTGTAAGAGGAGAATCCTAATAAATTCACTAATTATATAAAGGATTTCACACTCTCACCTGGACAGACACCTAATTTTTTTGTTTAGTGGTCTTGGAGAATTAACTCACAATGAACTATTCCAAGACCCTAAAACCTTGTCTTGTTGGTGCGCCCTAGAAAAGAAAATAGTGTAATTCATTTTTATTATGCGTTGATTTTAATTGTCTTTATTAATCAAAGGGTAAATTGTTGTGCAACTAATGATTTTATGACAAAAAAAAGTAAAATGCACACCTAACAATCAATGCAAATGCATTGTGTCGATGAAAAACAGGGTATGCTACTACATGAAGTGAAATTTGTTTCCTTCAAATGTATATGCAATCATTCCTATATGAAAATATGACTAATAATTACGAAGGAAACCTAATGCAAGTACCATGCTAATGCAAAATGCAAAGAATGCACAACTATACAAAAATAAAAATATTTTTGTATTTTTTAATTAAATGAGATAAAAAGCAAAAATCTGACTCTACCACCCTCAGGCTCTATAACCACTCACAGACAGAAGCCAAGAAAAGTACTAAGGAAAAAGAGACCCAATGCAGTAATATCAAAACAAAAAATAGAAAATGAAATGACAAGAACATTTTCAAAAATCAAATAAAAAAGAGTCTTTGGTCAGAAACAGAGGGGAGATACATGTTACACCAAAATCTTGCACTCTTTATCCATGTGTCAACCCTGTGCATAATCCCCAAATTTCCCTCTACTAAAGTTGACTAAGATTGAGGTTTTCCTGCTTTTTCCCCCCTCTAGGAAGGTTGACGCCTTTATCCTTTATGCTAGGAGCGTTGATGGCACTTTGTCCCTCATGCTAGGCACGTCGCTGACCGGCACTCTGTCGCCCACTGCTAGGAGTGCCGACGATGCCTTTTCCCTTCCGACTAAGAGTGTCGGTGGTGTTTTGAGGAAAAAACATGAATATTCGAGACCCATCTTGAAGGTGGATGAGGTGGATGTCTCTCCCTATTATCTAGGAGAGGTGGAATTTTGGTTCCTAGCCTATAGGGAAGATCCCTTGGATCCCTCCTCCTAATCCTCAACTTATTCTATCCCTTTATCCTTATAAATTAAACCCTCTCTCCATTTGGAAGGGAAGAAGGTCTATGGTACTTTTATGCTGGTGGAATTTCTAGGTGGATTACTCTCTTGCTTTCGAGGCTTAGATTTGGCTTGGATTTTTGGATGGAAGATTGCAGTGTTAAGTCTAGGTTGTGATGTTCCTTCTCATTGTAATTCTATGTATCTCCTTGATTACATTAATACAGATCTCTTTCCATAAACGTTGTTGTGTTAATAATGTTTAGATATTTCTTCCTTAACTGTTACATTAGATCAATTATATGTTTGGATATGCATATGTTCTTTGCTTGTTTCCACATGCTTTACAGGGTTTTGTAGTTGTAGATCTGAATATTCTAAAGCTTGGATCAACAAAGAGAGAAGAGGATCTGGATATTTCAGGTAGGTGATCTACCCATTACTTTGCATTTCCATTCGATCTAGGAAAGTAGATTTTATTATGTATTTTATTTGTTATAGATCCACTTAAACTAGGGAGATCTAGCTTGATTCCAATTGAGTAGATTTATCCGATAACAAATTTGGTGACTCCGCTAGGGATCTTACATAGATATGATTTCTTTTGTTTTGATTTCATATCTTTTTATTCAATCCTTTTTCCAACCTCTAGAGACCTTCCCTCCTTTATATTTTTCCTTTTAAGAGTGTCTTGCATCCTCTTGATGCTCTTTGGATCATAATCAAACCTTCTTCCCTTCTTCCATAGGAAATATGGATTTTAATCTCCATTAGAGGAAATTTCAACTCAAAATGGGCCTTTTAAATTTAACTCAAATTCTGTGTCATCATGTGTTAGCCAATGAAATTGCTTTAAATTTGAAATACCGTATAGGTCTTAAACACCTTTTTAATATAAATTTGGGGATATGTATCATAAAAAAAACTACTTTTTTTGTTTGTATTTTCGACATATCTCCCCGTGTTTTTACTCAATTTTTTATCAGGAGAGGTCATTGGATGCGGAATTAAATTTTGCATCCTTCGAGTACCCATTTGGCATACTTTTGAAGGACCTCGCTATCCCAAAAACAAGAAATACCTGAAAAAAGCATGATGATGATGTCATCATCACATTTTTTCAGGTATTTCTTGTTTTTGGGGTAGCAGGGTTCATAAAAAGTATTCTGAGTGGGTACTCGTTGGATGTGGAATTAAATTTTGCATCCAACGAGCTCTCCCGATCGAAATTTGAGTAAAAACACGAGGAGATATGTCGAAAATACAAACAAAAAAGTAGTTTTTTTCCTTTTCTTCCTCCAAAATTAATAAATATTATTTTATTAATTTTTTTTAGGAGGCCCATTTTGAGTTGAAATTTTGTCTAATGTCTGTTTCTCCACCGACGCACCTGGGTTGTGTGGATAGAGCGTCGTTGATATCATTTTTTAATGTCAGAAGTATTGGATCATAGGCGCTCTTTTCCTTATGAGACAAAGCACCACAACTCTTATGTGCAACCTTGTAGGTGTACCAACCCATAGGCACTCTTTTGATGTGTTGTATGCATGCCAGTCCTCTCATAGGTGCTCTTTTCCTTAGGAGACAGAGCGTCGTGGTGCTTCTATGCAGCCTTATAGGTGAACCAACCCATAGGCGCTCTTTTGAAGTGTTGTATGCATGCCGGTCATCTCATAGGTGCTCTAGTGTAGTACAACAGGTGTACCGACCCTTAAAAACTCAGGTTTTGGCTTAGATTTCCTTCTTTTTGGGGTTTGGTTTGGTGGATTGTGGTTTTTTGGCTGCATGTGATAATCATAGATCCCTTAGATCCAGGATTATCTCTTCCTCCCCCCAGTCATTGAGTGTCTTGGTTGCATTTTGGTCGTTTTGGAGCAATTCTTGATTGTTTTGGAGTTGCTTGGGTGCTTGTCATATTCCTTTTGATTTCTAAATGAATGGAGCGTTGTAGGTGTTCTCTCTTTTTTTGTTTATAGATCTGAAAAGAGAATTACCCTTTTCTTTATTGTTTAGATTCATGTTTTTTTAAAGACAAAACTTAATCAAAAGAGAAGCAAAATTTAAAAAAAAAACAAGCCCAATTTTTTTTTCTCGGGGGCTCACGCACCCCCCCTTGGACCCCCCTTGCTCGTGTATGAATTCACAAGTATTTTCAAGAATTGTATTTCATGTTGATCTTTAAAAGATTCATAATTTCCTTTGAATAGAACTTGGTTTTCTTAGATCTCTCATTTTTGTCTTGTTTTAATAGAAAAACCTTTCCCTACCTTAGGTAGTTTTCATTGAAAGAGAAATGTGCATTATCAAGTATCTAGTATTTGCATTCTTTTTACATTTCCTGTCTACACATCATGCATTCACTTAACCGCTCAAGATAAAATTAGCACTAGTTTAGGTTTAAATTCATTTAGTAACTGTGTGTAAGTTAGTGACGTGTTTGGGCATCGTAAAATGTAGTAGTTGTCGTTAATTTGTTTGCACTACAACCTAGGACTCATGGAGTTATTCTACATACCATCATTATATCAAACATCCTTTCACATACCCTTGAGGTATATAGAAAGGTACTTCACGTACTCAATTGTATATAGGAAGGCCCCTTGTGAACGGTTGTGCATTAGACAGCACTACTACCGATTTGAGCTCCCCCGTACCTAGCGTATATTGGGAGACCCTCTTAGGATTCATGTGACCAACTAAGTTATCATTTTGGCCTATTTTATGAGGTTCCTGACTTTTGATCCACTCCTATTCACACAGTTTGCTTGTGGCTTTTAGACTTGAGTAGTGTTTGATCTTGTATGGTATTTCAAATATTCTTAGAGAGTTCAGATATGGGAGACTCTCCTGAGACCACTAGTCAAGAGAACCCTTTTCAGGGCATGTCTTTTGTTTCTCCCCCTTGTGGAGCTATTGGTCCTCCCTTCATGGCTACTTTGAACCTTCCTAGATTGACTATAGGATTACCTGTATGGTTATTCTCCAATCTTGTCATACCAAATGCATCCTTTGTGTCAGATCCTGGTCCTTTATCGCATGAGCATCAACCTCATGTGAACCCTTCTCCTTCTTCCTTAACTATTGAATCAACTTCACTTTCTTCCTCTTCATCTGTTTAAAACTCTAACGTTAGTAAACGGGAGGGTAAGAAGAAGATGTAAAGGAAGGATAAGAAGAATAACACTAAGTAGAAGGTCATCGCCCCAACCTCTGACCTTCATGTTGAAACCCCACCAATCACTAGTCATCATGCTGGGGGTATTTATGTACCTATTTCTGGAACCTGTATAGTTAAGTTCCCTTGTATACTCTGCAAGGGTGATCACCTTCTCAAAGACAGTCTCGGTCTTTCCCTAGTGTTAGAAGTGTGGTGTAAACATCTTGTGTCATCAGACTTTGATAATCATGTTGATGATGCCCCATCAACCAATGAGTATTTGGTTAAGATTAAAAAAGGAAAGGTTAGATATCCTTGCTAGCTATGTAAGGATATGCATCACACTTACCTTTGTCCTCGCATGGATGAAGCTTCAAAGTTGTTGGAAGAAATTACTATTCCTCAGCAACATCTTCCAACCGGTTATCGTAAGTTGTCCTTTGAAATTCTACTGGTTGATCAAGTGGGCGATCCAAGTCCATCCTTGGTCGGTCCCACTCTTCCGTTAAAGAGTGAAGTTGAAGTGGTTAATCCAAGTCCATCCTTGGTTGATCCCACTCTTCCTTTGGAGAGTGAAGTTAAAGTGGCCGATTCGATGTCATCTCCACCCAATCCAACTCTTTTGTTAGAGAGTGTTGAGACTGAAGTAGTCCCTTCAATAAAGTCTTCGTCTTCTCCCTCTCTTCCACTTGAGAGTGAAAACCATCTTGCTGAATTTTTCGTAGTTAGTTCTGATTATTCTATACAAGAGGAAATTTTGTCTCTTTCGACGAAACTCTCTCCAAGTAGTGAGGTTATTTCCTTTGACTGGAGTAGCCTAACATAATATCATCTTCATTCAAGTGTTCCTTTCCAGATAGCTATGCAATTTTCTGCTAAGAGTATACTCCGGAATATCATTAAAGAAGGGTTTTCTATTAGCATTCTATCCTCTACTGCTTGGCAAGCCATAGGTTCTCCTCTGCTTGTGTCAGCCACCAATCAAATACTGGATTTTAATCGAAGACCTATAGTGCCTTTAGGGATCCTTCTTGAGTTTCCTATTACTTTGGAAGGAAAAGTTGTTTGTATCGATGTTATGGTAGTCCAAGGTCCCTTATATTTTAATTTTCTCCTTGGGCGTGATTATGTTTACGCCATGGAAGCTTTAGTGTCCACACTCTTTCTAGTGATGTATTTTCCCCGTGATGGGAATATTGTGACTGTTGATCAGCTTTCCTTCACTAAACCTGATTATCATGTGACTCCTAGTCATCAGACTTCCATGAATGTACCACAAGTTCTCGTGGTTCCTTAGCCTTCTAGTTAGATTCTTCCCATCATAGGTAAAATGGCTTGCATGGCTCTAGCTTCTGGACTTCATACTAGAGTTAAGTTCCTAGCTTCTTATGTAAGGGGGAAACCTACCAACCTATGGACATAATGTTGGCTTAGAACAGACTTTAGTGAGCATATTTCCATTTCTGTGTCAAGCTCATTAAAAAATGAAATAGGAGTTGTGAGCATAGTTCCCATTCTATGTCAAGCTCGTTAAAAAATGAAATAGATGGTTGTGAGCATAGTTCCCATTCTATGCCAAGCTCATTAAAAAATGAAACGGATGTCCCTAAGCATAGTTACTTTCTGTTTCAAGCTTGTGTAAAAATGAAACAGGTCCCCACAAACATAGTTATTCTCTGTTTCAAGCTTCTGTAAAAATGAAATAGGTCCCCTTAAGCAATTTTTATTCTTTGTTTCAAGCTCGTTAAAAAATAAAACTGACCTTAAGCAGAGTTCTTTTTTCGTGTCAAGCTCATTAAAAAATGAAACATATTCTTCCATTGTGTCAAGACTCAATGAAGCTTGGGGGGTATGTGCCCTATCTCTTTATTGGTGTTAAGTTACTTGACAGTTATACTAGGGGCAAGTACCAACCACTGGACATCATGTTCAGAAATCCCCCGTCAATGGAGGTAATTTTGAGCATACTTTGTTTTAGTTTCGAGCTCGTTAAACCATAAAACCACCTTTTGAGCATAGTTCATTTCGTATTTCAAGCTCATTAAAAATTGAAGTAGGTTTCCTTAAGCATAATTTACCTTTTGGTTTCAAGCTTGCATAAAAATGAAACCATGTTTTGAGCATAGTTCTTATTTTGCTCCAAGCTCGTTAAAAAATGAAGCAGATACCTTGAGCATTCTTTCAACTGATCTTCAATCTTGTTAAAAATAGTAAGATGGTGTTGAGCTTACTTTTCATTTTTTGTGCTCTGGTTAAAACATGAAAACTGGTTTGAGCTTACTTTATCACTTTGTCATGCTCGTTAAAAACTCAGTGAAGAGGTATCGAGTATAATTTTACTATTTTTCAGACTCATAAGAATTGGATAATGAAAAAAGAACTCATTCTGGAGTTATATTTAAGCTCTTTTCAGTCTCCTTAAAAACACAAAAATATTACCAAGTGATCTTGTTACGTTCACACTTGTAAAAGAATCAGAATGGTCGACTAGTCGGTGGTAGGTTATTCTCTAAACATGAAACAACAAATGAGTTTTCTTTCATCAGACTCATAAAATTAAACGATGAAGGACCCTTTCCTAGGAATGAACCCCTCCTTTCTCAGGTTCGTTAAACATATGAGATTGGACTCATCCAGAGGATGAGCTATATCGAGTGTTTTTTACCCTTTTCCAGCTTGTTAAAAAGCAAAGAGGCACTCATCAATCATGATGAGGAAATTAAGGGAAGAGTTTGTATTTTGTTATGGTAGTACATAGTCACTCTTGAACATGGCACTCGCTTGCATATGCATTCAACACTTGGGTAATCCCTTTTAATCGAGTCCTGCTAATTCTGAGAGTCTTCTTATTCATTTGAGGTGTCCTAGAATACTCTCACTGTCAGTTGCATTGGGGGATTGGTATCATTCTCGTGTCAATACTGCCAAGTCATGCCATGCCCATGTTCAAGAGAATTTTGGTTACCCTTTCATTTCCTGCAGTCAATTTACCTTCTATCATGTTGGTCATCCCTATGTCAGTTTCATACATCACTCTATTTTTTGGTTTACTCCAAAACATCTTTGATCGTGTTTCGTGTCGATGGTGGGGGATTCATCATGGCCCTCCTCCGACAGGTCTATTTGAGTTGACATCAACTCCTTATTCAGGAATTAGACTTAAAAACCAATTCAAGTACCTTGGGCCTGCATGCCTTAATGGCAGGTTACCTCACTTTCAACATGAGTTTACATCATTCACTCTTTATTGAAATATCTCATCAAGTGTTGGACTCGAAGTCCTGTATTCACATTCGATGGTATGTACTGAGATACCTTGGGAATCATTGACATCAATGGTGATTTTCCTTGCACTTGTTCACAGTTTACATTATTGACTGGTAATCAAATGGTTTCTACAATGTTTGATGTCAAGACATTGTAATCACATGGTTAGATTTGTATCATTGCGGGTTTAGCTTGAAGACCCTAAGTTGTCATATATATTCACCCATGTTGCGATGGAGTTTTTTTTTAGTCATATTACATGGATCCACTTTTGTATTGGTCATGGTTGTGTTATCATCTCATCATGGATCTATGCTTGTGTCTAGTAGCCATGATTGTGTTCATTTAGTCTCTACTTCCATGGGTCTACATTTTATTGGTCAGTAGCCATGTTATGAGTTATATGAGATTTGAGTCAGTGATACTGCAGCAGCTTCCAGCCAATATCCTTGCCTTAAATTTCTTCATATTACAAAGCATTCACCTATCGCATTCCTCTAAATTCATGCTTTGGGGGGCATTCTGTTACACCGAAATCTTGCACTCTTGATCCATGTGTCAACCCTTTGCTTAATCCCCGAATTTCCCTTTGCTAAAGTTGAATGAGATTGAGGTTTTCTTGTTTTTTTCCATCTCTAGGAAGGTCAACGCCTCTATCCTTCATGCTAGGAGCGTCGATGATTCTTTGTCCCTTCATGCTAGGTGCGATGCTGATCGGTGCTCCATCTCCCACTGCTAGGAGCACCAATGGTGCCTTTTCATTTCCTGCTAAGAGCGTTGGTGGAGTTTTGACTGAAAACAATGAAGATTCGAGACCCTTCTTGAAGGTGGATGAGGTGGATGTCTATCCCTATTATCTAGGTGAGGTGGAATTTCAATTCCTAACCTATAGGGAAGATCCCTTAGATCCCTCCTCCTAATCCTCAACCTATTCTATCCTTTTATCCTTATAAATTAAACCCTCTCTCCATTTGTAAGGGAAGAAGGTCTATGGTAATTTTATGCTAGTGGAATTTCTAGGTGGCTTACTATCTTTTTTTGGAGGCTTGGCTTTGGCTTGGATTGTTGGATGGAAGATTGCAGCGTTAAGGCTAGGTTGTGATGTTCCTTCTCATTGTAATTATATGTATCTCCTTGATTACATTAATGCATATCTCTTTCCATAAATGTTGTTGTGTTAATAATGTTTAGATATTTCTTCCTTAACTGTTATCTATTAATCTTGCACGTTGATCTAGGAACTAAGAATCAATCTCATCAAAGAATAATCAACAAATACTCATGAAATGGTGTTAATCGGAACCAGAATGGTTTCCTCTCTGTATATTCAATAAACAATGAATAGTTACAATAACAATGTCAAGCAATAGATTGAATGAGTGAGGAATTCGAATACCTAAGGAGGCAATTCGAATTCAATGAATGAGTCTAGCTTAACTGACTCTAAACCATTGGTTCACACTCAGTTAACCACTTGAACAAAACCCTAATTGACTCACCAAACCCTAACTGAAGTCGGAGTTCAATAAATGACTGAATCTCAACTGAAATAGATCAAACACATGTCATAGCAAGCCAACCATCATGTGCTAGTGCTTCAATGACTTCAATGAACGCCGATGAGGTTAACTAAAGCTGAACTGATCATCAGAAATTGGTGAAGGTGCCCTGTTGAATCCAAATCATTAAATAATAATAAATAATCATTAAATAATATATTTAATGAGAGGAAGCACCTTAACTGACTGGTTGAACTAATTGTAAACACCAGTTAGCAATTAGGTGCATTAATATCACGTAGATCACCCCCAGAGTGCTTCAGTTGGCCTCCTTGACTGTAGGAGAAGACTAAGTTAGACTCCTTGATTGTAGGTAGGTGTGGGTGTGAATAGATGATGGCAAGTAAAGCACTAATGTCAATTGATGTCAATTATACTTAGGATAGTGGTTTAACTAGGCCAATTTGACCAAAAAGAGTGTGTATGATGGTAAATGTCTCCAACACCCCCCATTAAGCTATACTTGAGAAGAGTTAGAAAACATAGATTCATAAAAATGCTAGGTCCTTGGAAACAAAGGCCATAGGTCACCCTATATAATAAAGTAACTGCTTAATATAACAAATGAATTGGGGAAAACCTCATGGGAAAAATACCCCCCCTCAAACTAAGCAGTAAATCAAGAATTGGTTCTTCTATGCAGCAGCATCCTGAGACTGTGCATGTGAACCTCTAAATCCAAACTAAATTAATATGTCTTGAGGAATATTCCACTTTGGAAGAAGAACAATGCACTCAACTAAATCAGAAATATAAACAGCTGCACGGTGAAAACTGGATCCATGTAGAGCAACTGAAATCATCTAAAGAGAGAGAAAAGGTTCTTGAGGATTCGAGCCATGGGTGGAACACTAAAGAAAATGATATGTTTCAGCCTTGAACAGAAAACCATGAGTGGTAAAATCAGCCCCAATTTTTAGGAGCAAATGTCCAAGCATATGCAGAATTTCTTCCTCTTTACTAGTTCTATGAGGAGATGAGCATGTGACCAAAGGTAGAGAATCCTTGGGAATCTGGAGAGAGAATGCTTGAGATCCATAATCTAATATAGCTTCATAAATATCTAATTATTCACAAAATAAAATATCATCAACCTCATAAGAGGAAACTAACACCAAATCCCTAGCAGCAAAATTGAAGAAGAACTGCGGTACTTGATTTTTCACACCGGAATTGGTGAGAGAAGCTACAAGCATGACTGAAAGCTCTTGGATTTTAAAATATGAAAAAAATAATATCAGATAATAATTTAAATCAGATATAAATAAGTTCACAACAGATCCAAAACTGTGAAATGAAATCAAATCCCCAGCAGTAGTTTTGTAGGAGACTTGCGGTACTTGTTTCTTCACACCGTTGATGAGAACATCTACAAGCAGTATTGAAGGTTTATGAACCTGAAATTTTGAACCAAGAAATATTAGATCAGATCCAAATAATATAATATAATATCCAATAACTTTCATATCATATCAAAAAGTATGGTCAACCGAGACAGTGGATGCACAGTTGTCTTTTTCTTCAAAATTCTGAATTTCAGTGCATGCAATCCTACAGGATTTTGCTGGAAGATCTAGATCATGGGGAGCGAATTGAGCACTCTTGTAATTTGATATTTTTTCCAAAATATCCAAGGTATTACATATTTGCACACCATCAACAACATTAGAGGGAGATAAAACAAATTTCTCTTCACTTTCAGAAGCAATTACTGGTAAATTTTGCATAGAATTCAAAGGAAAATCACCGATGAATGTTTGCATGGAAGTGCAATAGTATTTTTCTTCAATATCATAGATTTGAATGTCTTATTCTGTTTCAGAAATATGAGGAAATGAGATATCAGATATCTCATGAACTTCTGGAGCATCAGGAGAAGGAGTCATTGCATGGAGACTTTCTTCAATTCGAATTGAATGTGTAGAAGATTCTGCTTCATCTTCATCTTGAATAACTTCATCAGAGAGAGTAGAGGCTGAGAATTTTGAGTAAATAACTCTTATGGTGCTATCTGTGATCTCCAAAGTACTATTATGATCCTCATTGTGCTTGCCAAAGGTTCTGTCCAATTTTATCCAGACTTCCTTTGGGTATTCAGCAGAACCAATAAGGTAGTACAAGCAAGGAGAAAGGGCCAGACCTATTGCTCCAAAAGCTCTGTCACCTTCATTTAGCTAGTCATTCTCGTTCTTATAAGACTCTTTTCCAAGTCCAATAGACACCTCATAAATACCTCGTCTCTTCATAGATGCAATCATCTTCAACTTCCATTCTGAATAGCTTGTGAATGGGGTGAGAAGAGGGATTGATGAGTCCATTTGAAGTTGTACCTGATAAAACCTGCAAATCAAAACAAAAGAGGCACCGTAAGGTTAGACAGCCTGCAAATTTTAGGCTTTCATCACACCCAACATAGTCAATCAAGCAAGCTTGATCAACAAGTTCTTTACTTGGGATATTGAGTGGTAAGCCTTGGCTTTTGGTGCAGTGCTGGATTTTTCAGCTATTGCTCAAATTTGATGGAGAAATCTGTCAAAAATCTTGTTTTTGATAGATAGATCTTTGATCCACCGTATGCTCTGATACCATATTAATATTGTACATTGATCTAGGAACTAAGAATCAATATCATCAAATAATAATCAACAAATACTCATGAAATGGTGTTAATCGAAACCAGAATGGTTTCCTCTCTGTATATTCAATAAACAATGAATAGTTACAATAAAATTATGAATCAATAGCTTGAATGAGTGAGGAATTCGAATACCTAAGGAGGCAATTCGAATTCAATGAGTGATTCTAGCTTAACTGACTCTAAACCATTGGTTCACACTCAGTTAACCACTTGACCAAAACCCTAATTGACTCACCAAACCCTAACTGAAGTTGGACTGCAATAAATGACTGAATCTCAACTGAAAGAGATCAAACACATGTCATAGCAAGCCAACCATCAAGTGCTAGTGCTTCAATGACTTCAATGAACCTCGATGAGGTTAACTGAAGCTGAGATGATCATCAAAAGTTGGTGAAGGCGCCCTGTTGAATCCAAATCATTAAATAATCTATTTAATGAGAGGAGGCACCTTAATTGACTGGTTGAACTGATTGTAACCACCAATTAGCAATTAGGTGCATTAATATCACTCAGATCACCACTGGAGTGCTCTAGTTAGCCTCCTTGACTGTAGGAGAAGGCTAAGTTAGCCTCCTTGACTGTAGGTAGGCGTGGGTGTGACTCGACGATGGCAATTAATGCTCCACCAATGTCAATTAATGTCAATTATACTTAGGATAGTGGTTTAACTAGGCCAATTTGACCAAAAAGAGAGTGTATGATGATAAATGTCTCCAACATTAGCTTAGATCAATTATATGTTTGGATACGCATATGTTGTTTGCTTGTTTCCACATGCTTTATAGGGTTTTGAAGCTGTAGATCTAAATATTCTGGAGCTCGAATCAACAAAGAGAGAAGAGGATCTGCATATTTCAAGTAGGTGATATATCCGTTACTTTTCATTTCCATTTGATCTAGGAAATTAGATTGTATTCTATAATTTATTTTTTCTAGATCCACTTGGACTAGGGAGATCTAGCTTGATTCTGATTGAGTAGATTTATTTGATAAGAAATTTGGTGACTCCGATGGGGATCGTACATAGATCTGATTTCTTTTGTTTTGATTTCATATCTTTTTATTCAATCCTTTTTCCAACCTCTAGAGACCTTCCCTCCTTTATATTTTGTCTTTTAAGAGTGTCTTGCATCCTCTTGATGCTATTTGGATCACTATCAAAACTTTTCCTTTCTTCCATAGGAAATCCGAATTTTAATCTGTCTGTTTCTCAACCGACGCACCTAGGTTGTGTGGACAGAGCGTCGTTGATATCATTTTTTAATGTCAGAAGTGTTCGCTCATAGGCTCTCTTTTCCTTTGGATACAGAGCACCGTGACACTTCTGTGCAGACTTGTAGGTGCGCCGACCCATAGGCGCTCTTTTGAAGTGTTGTATGCATTTTTGGCTTAGATTTCCTTCTTTTTGGGTTTTTGTTTGGTGGATTGTGGTTTTTAGGCTACATGTGATAGTCATAGATCCCCTAGATATAGAATTATCTCTTCTTCCCCTCATTCGTTGAGTGAATTGGTTGCATTTTGGTTGTTTTGGAGCAATTCTTGATGGTTTTGAAGTTGTTTGGGTGCTTGTCATATTCCTTTTGATTTCTGAATGAATGGAGTGTTGTAGGTGTTCCCTGTTTTTCTGTTTGTAGATCTGAAAAGAGAATTATCCTTTTCTTTATTGTTTAGATTCATGTTTTTTTGAAGAGAAAACTTAATCAAAAGAGAAGCAAAAGTTTAAAAAAAAAACAAGCCCAATTTTTTTTTCTCGGGGGCTCACGGCCCCCGTACCCTCCTTGCTCGTGTATGAATTCACAAGTATTTTCAAGAATTCTATTTGATGTTGATCTTTAAAAGATTCATAATTTCCTTTGAATAGAACTTGGTTTTATTAGATTTCCGATTTCTGTCTTGTTTTAACAGAAAATTATTTCCCTACCTTAGGTAGTTTTCATTGAAAGAGAAATGTGCATTATCATGTAGCTAGGATTTGCATTATTTTTACATTTTTTGTCTATGCATCATGCATTTACTTAACCACTCAAGATAAAATTAATGCTATATTAGGTTTAAAATCATTTAGTAACTGTGTGTAAAATAGTGACGTGTTTGGGCATCATAAAACGTAGCAGCTGTCATTAATTTGTCTGCACTACAACTCGAGACTCGCACGGTTCTTACATGTACCATCGATATATCAAACAGAATTTCACGTACCCTTGAGTTATATAGAAAGATAATTCATGTACTCGATTGTATAGAGGAAGGCCCCTTGTGAACGGTTTTGCATTATACAACACTACTACCAATTTGAGCTCCCCCATACCTAGTGTATATTGGGAGACCCTCTTAGGATTCCTGTGACCAACTGAATTATCCTTTTGGCCCATCCTATGAGGTTCCTGAATTTTGATCCACTCCTGTTCACACAGTGCTCTTGTGGCTTTTAGACTTGAGTAGTGTTTGATCTTGTGTGGTACTTTAGATATTCGTAGAGAGTTCAGATATGGAAGACTCTCCCAGGACCACTAGTCAAGAGAAATCCAGAAGCATCAAAGAAGACTCAACAATCATCCAAATTCACCTAGCAACACTTAACCTTCCCCAAAAAGCAAAAAATCAGGGCATACGTGACTGGTATTAGTAACCCTATGTACATACATGACTATTCTAAGAAAACCCGCATGTACATGTGACTGTGAAAGAAAAACCTGTGTGTACATGCGACTGTGAAAGAAAAACCCACGTATAGGAAGAAACAGAGAGAATGGTAAGGTAAAAGGACAAGCTAAGACAAAATTTACTCCTACAGGACACTACTGGGAAATCATGCCCCAATACCCAACACAGAAACAGATAAATTAGATCAATACAAGCACATTGAATGCCAAAAACCCCAAAGAAAAATAACTAGGAACCTCCCCAGTATGGTCGCCAATTCTGTTATGGAGAAAACTTCCTATGGCTTGGGGCGTACCACAACAGATAGATAAACTACATAAATCAATCCCTTCCAAATATGAAAGAGAAGCACAACATCTAACACTAAAGGATCTTGAAACATACCTTATTGTCAACGGTTGTAGTAGATCCCCTTTGAGCTTTTTCCAATCCCGCTTCCTTTGGAAATTTACTCTCAACAACAGTAAAACAAGGCAAGCATGCTATATAATATAGTGTTAGGCCTACTCTAGCATATATAATCAATAATGTATAAGCAATTAAACATATCCATGGATTCAATATTCACTTAAATGCACATCATTGGACGGGAAAAGATATTTCTATTAAGTAAATCATAGATTACATAAGTGACAACCACTGTTGGCATGACTGCGAATTGGAGAAACTGAGTCCTCCACCTGGGCCTCCACCACCTCAATCCTCCATCTTTTGATAACAAGCTCACAAGAAAAGGAAATCTTGGGAAGAACACAAAGTGCTCCAAGGGACAAAGGGATGCAGACTCAATTATAAGCAAGCTTTGACAACAATGGACTACAGTTTTCTTGCTCTTTAATTACTCCTTCTTCAATGTGTCCAAAGGGATCCTTATATAGTGCTTCAATGGAGTAATGGAAGTTCAAATCTGAGCAATATCGAGGCATATGGAAGGCCAAGAGACAAGTGCCTTGGATCCACATCAAGGAAAACTCCAAAAATATTTGGTCTTTTGCACACATCGTGATGTACACAGGTTTAAGGGTAATATCCGCATATATACGTGAGAAAGGGATTAAAATTCATGTATATCAAATAATAGGTGTTTTTAGGGAAGATCTTGGAAACATCAAAGGTAAAAAAATAGTACATAGGGTCCAAAGAGTCTGCAAAGGGACAAAGAAGGCCATAAAAGTGTGATCAACCATGTGTGGTAAAATCTGTTGTAACAGTAATGTAAATGCTTGTTATTAAAAGTATTGAGTTTAATAATATAGCCCACATACCCTTTGTGTATGGCATGGCCATGCTTTATTGTAAAAAAATACCCACATGGTTTCAATCCTGTTTGTGCTTTATGTAACGAGTTGTATTTTTATGTGGATGTGAATTGGGGCTTGGATGCCCACATGATTCTATTATTTTCCAAACTTGTAATTACTTTGTACTATGTAGAGATTTTGATATGGTTTATAAATGAAAACGATTCCTGCGTATGAAATTATATTGGGGTTCTTAATATGATGGTTTCGTTGTTATGTAGCGATTAGAAATGATAGTTTATAGGATTCGTTCCTACAACCTTATGTAATTACTTAGTGCATTAATTAATGATTATGGTATTGCTTTGGGTAATTGTTTTATTATGGCTGCGAGCAATATTTAAATGAGACTATTCAATTTTTATGGAATAAGTTTTTGTTATGTGCATTTATGTTATGAGATAGTGGATTTTAACTAATGAAAAGAGACTTGATCTTTGGACCAAAGAATGGTCAAGATACTCACCCAGTTTGTTGTTTATGATGATGTTAATTTTAATGGAATTCTTTAGCAATTATCATGTATTTAAATATGTAGACCTTGGAAGGTCTTTACTAATGTATTTATCTTAGGAATAATGATAGTTTGTACTTAATTGATTAGATTCATAAATCCATTTTATAACTATTAATGTATACTTATAGATAGTATTCTGATTTGTTTACTGTTGATGTCTATATATATATATTTGTTCAGTTTGTAGATAATATCTTAGTGTTAGAATAATCAACCCATAGTTTACCCGCTTAGACATTAATTTCATTATTTCTGTCTTATTTGCCTAGTTCATGTGTCCCACCTTGTGCAAGTTGCTAATTGCCTATCCATAGAGGTCAAACTTGCCATATTTGACACATATAGTGCTTGGGAAATCCTCAGGAATCAAATATGCTTTATTCCTGGCGTCCTAGGTGCCTATCTGCTTTTTCTGCTTTACTGCCTGCTTTTTCAGTGTTTTAAGGCACATAGGAAAGCAAGACTAGCTGAGGTGAACTAGTTTTTTGTCCTCTTCATCCTCCACTCTTTTCTCCATGAAAAAGCATGTATGAGCTGCCATTCCACTACTATTTAGCTTTCCCATGTGCCCTTTCCAATTCGTGAGCTCCATGACAGATTTGGGATCAGCTTTTTACACCTATGGGGGATTTGCCTATTTTGAGTAAGCCTGCTTTATGCTAGTTTTGGATGCCTCCTTATGCATTCAAAATCTTGATGTATTCTATATATTCAGAAACCTATGTTATTACAGGGTTGGCTATTGTACACTCAGTTAATATAATTTTGTGTTACAGCTCCATATTCAGTCTCCATTGTTAGCAATTTTGCATGATCAATTGATAATTGTTGTGAGTGAAATTAATATACTGCTGGACTAAATTTCTACATGGTATTAGAGCCATTGTAGGTTGTTAATCTCCTTAAAAAATTGTTTTGCAGGTTCGACATCAAGACTGGGAGCCTTCTACTGACAGCTGGGACAGATTTTCTGAAGCTATGGATTCACAGAAAACTATCTTGACTCCCTTCAACTATTTTGAATGGAAAGCAGAGATGGAGATCTTGTTGAGAGTGAAAGGCCTCTACAGGGTGACTATGGATATAGAAGCAGAGCCCAATGCTGCTGCAGAGAAGATCAAATGGCACAATCGGAGAGATGAGGCCTATGGCCTCCTATGTCTCAATATTTCCCTAGACCTCATTTTCCATCTCGATGGATTAACTTCACCTAAAAAAGTATGGGAGAATATTTCTGATATTTTTGGAAAGACAGATGAGATGAGGGGACATCAGATCGAAAATGAGCTGATTTCTCTGAGTCCCAATAGCTTTGAATCCTTGCAGCTATATTTCTCCAAGTTCAAAGCACTATTTTTGCAGCTGAAGCAGTGTGGTATTGAAAGAAAGATGATCAGCTCGTATTGGCCATCCTCTCGAAGCTAGGACCTGACTACTCAGTCTTTGTTTTGACCTTCTATGCCACAAAACTCATAGCTCGAACCTGGAAGATGCCTAGCCTTGCAGATTTCATGGAATCTCTCACACAAGAACAGGACAAGCTGGTGATGATGGGCACCATCAAACCATCCAAAGATAAAGCTTTGATTGCTGGAGATTCGAGGGTGGATTAAAAAAGCAAAAATAAAGCTAAAAATCCACCTGAGAAAAAGAGAGATAAGAAGCAGTCTCCAAAGGATCAACAAGGTCCCAAGAAAAATACCCAGAAGAAGAAAAATAAAGGTGAAATGAATAAGTGCTCATACTGTTCGAAGGGCAATCACACTGAAATCTCTTGTATGAAAAAGCAGATAGACATGCTAACTCAACTGCTGGGGAAGAAGGGCATCTCCCTTCCAGAAAGCTCAAAGAAGAGAGAAGGAGGATCAAGTTCAGATGACAGAGAGAGAGTTCATGCTCTAGTTGCTGGCACATCAAGCTCACCCAGTTTTATCATTGATTCTGGAGCTTCAAGACACATGGTTTCGACTAAGGAGGCCTTCTCCTCACTGGATATGTCGAAAGGACCATCAATTGTACTGGGAGATGACTCTCTCACTGAAAGTAAAGGCAAAGGAAGGATAGATATTGATCATGGTAAGTTCAGCAATGTGCTGTATGTCCCTGGTCTCACCTCCAACCTCCTATCAGTGTACCAGATGACCCACACTGGGTCTCCTAAGAAAGTCATATTCTGCCATGATGAAGTTGAGATCACAGAAATCTCAAGTGGTAGAGTCATTGCAAAAGGAGTAGCGAATCATGCTCAAAAGGTATACATGTTTTCACACTTCCTACCTTACTCAAACCCCCCTGCTCTTCTTATCCATGCTAATGAAGCTAGAAAGCTATGGCATGAAAGATTTGGTGATCTAAATTACAAGTATCTGTCTGATCTTAGTGAGAAAGAAATGGTCATAGGGTTGCCCAAGATAAAATTTTCCAAAGGAGTCTACCAAGGTTGTATCCTAGGAAAACACCCAAAGCAGAGAAAGCTAGTCATGAGAGAACCTCTGCACCCCTCGAGCTGATTCACAGTGATGTTGCTGGCCCATTCCCTCATATGTCCATGAGTCAGGCCAAATATGCATTAACCTTTATTGATGATTTTTCCAAGTATTGTTGGGTTCACTTCATGAAACACAAGTCTGAATTTTTTGGCCTATTCAAAGTCTTTAAGGCTTTGGTTGTGTTAAGTTAGTAACTTGTTTCTTTAAATTTTGTGTTTGATTTGCATTTTCTTCAAGTTACCCATTTGCTTTACTTTGATTTTTCCTTCTATTAGGAGATTTCTAGTTTTCAAGTGAATTTTTGAATTTTTGTCTTTAGAATTTATCATTGTTTTCCTCCTTTAGGTTTTAAAAGGGGTTTTAAAGGTCATTATATTTAATGGTGGATTCACAAATCATATCATGAGTTTAGTTCATCATTCAGAAATTGCTTAAACTTCATTCAAAATGATAAAAAGCTGAAAAATAGCGCCAAAATGCAGTTAATTTTATTCTTGTAGCACTAGAGCCCGAAATTAACAAAGAGCGCGCTACAAGAATATCACGACTCTCATTTTCTCCAATTTTTAGACGAAATTTAGCACGATCTCAGTTCTGGAGTGACTAGTTACGTGATTTGAGGATTTTATTACATGCTATGTCAGTTTCCATGATGTGAACAGGTGATTTTGATTTATGGAAGGGATCATTTCATTACACTGATGGAGAAGATGGCCTTCTCTTCAAAGGTCACAATGCTTCATTCGCTTCTACATCTACAATCAATATTGGAAATGAGAATGAAGTTATAGGAAGGGATCCTGAATCACTTAATCAAAATAGCGATACTCAATTTGTAAGCAGGTCTGCAGAGGGTAAAGTTCTGGATACTAGCGGCATGTTAGAACAAAGATCTATTGTGTTGAAAGATGGAACAGTGCAGACATTTTTCACATTGCCTCCTACGAGTTCAGATCATCCACTATCCAAACCCAAAACATACACCACAAATGATGTTATTGGCAGTGAGACTGGTGTATTGTATTCAGAAGGCAATGTGGCATTTTCCCCCCCAACTGATCTTCCTAGGACCAAACATTGTCAGGATCCCCAATATACAAAACCAACGAGCAACCGTGAATTGCATTACGGCAGGATATCACTGGGACAAGCTGTTGATGAGGAAGAGGGGCATATGGAAGACATGAATTATTCAAGGAGCACGGCATATAATATTGGGCTGGTCCAGTCTAAAATCTCAGCATTAGATACCAACTCTTAGCCATACTTTCATGGACATGTTGGGAGAGTGTTGAAAAGGAAGTACATTGATGAGGATAATCATAGGGGTGACATAGAGCGGGTCTTTCTGAAGGACCGGGATAAGTCTAGGAAGCTTCGAGAAATGGATCATGATGAGAATAATTGGAGAGATTGAGAAAGAACTCCTATCTATCGCACATATGGGGGGAGGACATCCAATGATCAGAGCTTGCGGAGGGTTTCTGATTCAAAGATTACCTCCTGTGGGAAATTCATTTCATATGCCAAGGAAATTTCCTGATTCAAAGATTAACTAGGCAAAGATTAGTGGTCATTCAAAATGGAAAAAACGAGACTGGCACAATGACAATGATCCCAATCAGAACATGAAGGAAGAACAGAGTTTCCATCGCCCTTATAAATTTCAGAAATCCAGTGTTCAGTATGACGAACAAGGCAGCTCATGGAATGGGCATTGTGCAAAAGATGATGAACTTTCATGCAATAAGGAGCCTTTTCAGTAGCCTAATTTGGCTGAGGATTCTGATGCCTTCAACCAACAAGTTCAGAGAGCATTTCTGTGTTTTTGAAAAGTTATCAATGAGAATCCATGGCAACAAAAACAATATGAAGAGCATGGGAAAGTTGGATCCATGCTTTGCATCGTGTGTAGCAGCAAGTTTCCAAAAGATTTTGTAGACACCCACAGTTTGGTTATGCATGCATTCAATTCTCAAAAAGTTGGCCTTAGAGCAGAACACTTGGGCATGTATAAGGCTTGGTGTGTCTCGATGGGTTGGAATCATGTTGTAGCACTAGATAATGCAAAGTTGTATCAGTCACTGCCATCACCTGATGCAAGAGATATGAAAAAAGATCTTATTCTATGGCCTCCACTGGTTATTGTGCATAATGCAAATAGTGAAATGAAGAAAGATGGGTCTGAGCATGTTATTAGCAATCTAGACATGGATGAGATTCTTCAAGGACTTAGATTCAGCAATGGAAAAATAAAGGTCGTAAATGGAAGTAGTGCTATTCAAGGCACACTACTTGTTAAATTCTCTCCAACATTTTCTGGGTTACAGGAGGCTGAACAATTGCATAAAAATTGTGAAGACAACCATTATGGAAGGAATGATTGGCTTCAAGTTCAATCCCAAAATAAAAGCCAACAAAATATTTCTGAAGATTCAGATCTTTTACAGGTTGATGGAAATGCAAAGGATGGCAAGAAGCCATTTTATGGTTATATTGGAATTGTTGGGGATTTAGAGAAAGTTGATTTTGACACTAAGAAAAGGACCTTGGTTAAGAGCAGGAAAGATATAGAAGCTATCACAGATGGTCCAGTTCATGGAGCCTAAGGCGTCAACATTACTTCATTTGCAGAAAAAAATTACTTGAGTAAGGAGGAGGTTCAGTGGATAGCATTCTAATATTTTGGTTACAGTGGACTTGTAGGATAAAGTGAAAGTTCTTGTAACTAGTGGGAATATTTTGAGAGCTGCTGTCGAATATTTAGGTCCCATGTAAGATTGACAGAATCAGGCTAAGCCACTTTTGCATGGACATGATTATTGATTTGTGAAGAGTTGGAGCTGGATCAAGACTTGTGAAATGGGGGCCAAGAACATTTGCAGTAGCATTTGTGAACATGTCTAATTTGCAGTCATGAATTTTTGCTTTGACAACATAAGGTGTTGAAAATATGAAGAATCTTGAGGCTTTCCCTACTTCTGGAGGTTGTGATCTGTCACTGAGTCTTCAGTTGTGAAGGAGTTTTGATTGCCTAGAAAGTCCAACAAAAATGTGTAAACAGATAGGACTTACAAGTAGTACTTTTCAATACATTGCTTTAAGCACCAGATGCAGAGAACAAAGTCTCAGTACTTATGAATGAAAAAGGAGGCAGTAGAAACAGAATTCTGCTCTATTTTTCCTATTTCGAGTCATTGAATTAAAATGCTGACCACGAGTTAAGGGAGAAGAATTGTTGAAAACCAAAAGATATTTTTGTTAATAAGATACCTGTATACAAAAACCTCTCTCATTTTTGCAACAACTGTCAAGGTTTGAAAGATCCAATTTTAATCTTTGCAGCCTATTTTTCAGGGATTTTTAATATTTAATATTTACCTGTTTTAGTGTTCATTTTGTGGGGAATATTATGATTTATTGAAGATGCATTTTTAAAACCCAAGAGAGGTTTTTTTCCATCACGGACCCATTTACAAAAACCTCTCTCAGGTTTTACACAAGTGTCACCAATTGAGAGATATGGAAGATTCTTTGACACCTATTTTCCATAAATTCGCCATATTTGTCAGGAATCCGATTTGTTATTTTTAGTCAATTAGTTGAGTTAGTTAGTTAATGTAACTACTGGGTAGTTTCAATTTCGACCTAGTGAAGGGGAGATAGAACTAATTCTTTGTAATTATAAAAAAGGTACAAAGGGACTGAAGAGAGGTTCTGATTTTTGGGAGCTATAGGAGGTCTGCAGACTGTTTGTATTTTCAGACTTGTTCAGAGCTAAGTATTGTGACTCTTATAAGCATTTGCTGATGAAATAATGAAATATATGACTTTTTCCCCTCCAGTTTGTCTGTATTGGTTTCATTTCTGAACTTGTTTAGTTCTTTAAATGATAAATTCATTACTAGTTAATGTGTATTTGCTAGTAGTGCTTGTCCTTTCTATATGAACCTCAGCATGGTCTCTCTGTTGGATCTTATGTGATATGTTATGCATCTTTATCAGTTTTTGTTTATGATTTAGTTTTTATTTCGCTTCTGAATGTATTCCCTACTTGTTCTCAAAGCTTACAACCAAAAAACACATTAAACAAACCCTAAACCTTAGTTTTATTTAAGTTTTATATTTGAGATTGTGTTGGCTTGTTTCTCTGGCCTTAGAAACAATTTCTGGCACAAACATCTTTGGCGCCATTGCCGAGGATGAAGCTGAAGCATATCTTCCCTGGGATACTTATCAGTTTTCCTGGTTTAAGAGGTGAACTTAAACCAGCACTTTTTAAAGGCTATTTTCACCAAGTTTGACAGAGTGGCTACTAGAGGAGTTGGAAGAATTTGAAGATTTCAGTCATCCCCAGCTTTATGCATCCCTAATTAATTTGAACTACTGTTAACCCTTTTTTCTTTCTGAGAAGAAGAAACTAAATCTCTCTTGACAAATTGATTGGCAACTCCACTATTTCAGAATGCACGGGCCAATGTCCATGGAAGCTATTGTGGCTCAAAGGTTTGCACCTTTAAATTTTTCTGATATTCCAGGTTTTCCAAATTCAGTACCTACTATGGATGTTTGGGGAGATTGTCTTCCACGGTTTAGAGAAAACAAAGAGGACAATCCATCAGATCACCTCATCAAATTTCATCAATGCATGGTCCAGTTA
This sequence comes from Pseudotsuga menziesii, assembly GCA_001517045.1. NCBI lineage: Eukaryota > Viridiplantae > Streptophyta > Pinopsida > Pinales > Pinaceae > Pseudotsuga > Pseudotsuga menziesii. Next base: position 551,750 of record LPNX010795563.1, read on the forward strand.
AATATCCAGCATGAAGATGTGCTCATGTATTCACTTGAGAAAGATGCACGAGAGTGGTATTTTTCTCTTCCCGCTGCTAGCATCTCTTCACTAACAGAATTCCACACATGCTTTCGAAAGCGTTGTAAGTATCTGTACCCAACTGAACTCTTTTTAAAATATTGTTGCGAGCAGGCTGATGTTTATCATACATTTTCTGATTTAAAGAGCCATGATGATGAGTACAATCAAGGGTTCAAAACATGTCATGAAGAAGTTGAAGTTTCAGAATTTGTTGAAGATGAGAAGGTAACATTTTTAGATGCTGCTGTCAAGGAAGAATGCTATAATCATTGTGATAAGCAGGTTGTTGTTTTAGGTCAGTTTGAGGATTGTCCAAGTGATGAGATCAGTAAATATAGTTTGAAACATTCTCATAACGATTTCAATAGCCTTAATAGCAGTTTGAATGCTAATCCTTTTGAAGATCAATCTCTAGTTCAACAAACTTTTGAAAATCAGTGTTGTGTTAAAGATCAATTTTGTATTGAAGGAAAAGATGAACCTTTAGCATCATCATTAGAAATTTATCAGAATAATCCTTGCTATGATGAAGAGATTAGGGTTCCAAGTCAAGGATTCTGTGATGAATTAGACTCTATTCCTTTTGGTTTTGATACTAAATTTGATGAAGGCCAGGCTGTTCAAAATTTTTCAGAAGTTGCTTACGTTTATGGTTATGATAAATCTGCTGTTCAAAATCACTATGAAGATGGTCTGATTTTTAATAAATATGATGATGAAATTGAAAAGAAAGACCCAAAAATATGTGAGGTGTGTGATATGTTACAATCTGATCAGCAGATTCAAGAATGCATTCAGTCTATTATCTTTAAACAGCAAAAGCCAAGGCCTAATAGTCATTCATTTGAAGACAGTGTGGAAAAGGAGGTTCAAAGTGTTGGCATTGTTGATGATACTATTAAAAAATTTACAGAGCAAATTCAGGCTGATCCTGATGTCTTTTATCGCCAATGCCTGATTGATATTCATGGAACAAAATATTCTTATGGACAGCTTGTCTTTTTCATAGAGAAGGAGGAGGTAACTTGTGGAAGTTTTTATGATCCAGTAGCAGATTATTTAAAGTCAATACCAAGTTATAAATCTGTTATTTCAGAGACACTATTTGATGAAAGTGGGTATAAGTTGTTAAATCTCTGCTCTTCATGTTTTCCAATATTTCTGATTATATGTATATTTGGAGTTAGAAACAAGTTTTGGTGGGTTGATCAAATTCTTTCTTGGTTACATTGGAAATGGGATTTCGATTTAATTCAGTAGATGGAAGGTTCCTCAAAGAAAGAAAGTTTATTTTCATTGTATATATCAGTGTGTGAGGGATTGAATAAAGACTCCATAGCCCAATGGATGTTTTGCAGAAAAGCAAGCAGTTTTGGTTACATAAGGCACTGGTCTACAGGTTCTTGAAGCCTCGCAGGGAGGACTTCATCCCGCAGCTGGAGCCAGATGTTAAGTCAGTAACTTGTTTCTTTAAATTTTGTGTTTGATTTGCATTTTCTTCAAGTTACCCATTTGATTTACTTTGATTTTTGCTTCTATTAGGAGATTTCTAGTTTTCAAGTGAATTTTTGAATTTTTTCCTTTAGGATTTATCATTGTTTTCCTCCTTTAGGTTTTAAAAGGGGTTTTAAAGGTCATTATATTTAATGGTGGATTCACAAATCATATCATGAGTTTAGTTCATCATTCAGAAATTGCTTAAACTTCATTCAAAATGATAAAAAGCTGAAAATAGCGCCAAAATGCAGTTAATTTCATTCTTGTAGCGCTGGAGCCCGAAATTAACAAAGAGTGCGCTACAAGAATATCGCGACTCTCATTTTCTCCAATTTTTTAGCCAAAATTTAGCACGATCTCAGTTCTGGAGTGACTAGTTACGTGATTTGAGGATTTTATTATGTGCTATGTCAGTTTCCATCATGTGAACAGGTGATTTTGATTTATGGAAGGGATCGTTTCATTACACTGATGTAGAAGATGGCCTCCTCTTCAAAGGTCGCAATGCTTCATTCGCTTCTACATCTGCAATCAATACTGGAAATGAGAATGAAGTTATAGGAAGGGATCCTGAATCACTTAATCAAAATAGTGATACTCAATTTGTAAGCAGGTCTGTAGAGGGTAAAGTTCTGGATACCGGCGGCATGTTAGAACAAAGATCTATTGTGTTGAAAGATGGAACAGTGCAGACGTTTTTCACATTGCCTCCTATGAGTTCAGATCATCCACTATCCAAACCCAAAACATACTCCACAAATGATGTTATTGGTAGTAAGACTGGTGTATTGTATTCAGATGGCAATGTGGCATTTGCCCCCCCACCTGATCTGCCTAGGACCAAACATTGTCAGGATCCCCAATATACAAAACCAACGAGCAACCGTGAATTGCATTACGGCAGGCTATCACTGGGACAAGCTGTTGATGAGGAAGAGGGGCATATGGAAGACATGAATTATTCAAGGAGCACGGCATATAATATTGGGCTGGTCCAGTCTAAAAGCTCAGCATTAGATACCAACTCTTAGACAGACTTTCATGGAAATGTTGGCAGAGTGTTGAAAAGGAAGTACATTGATGAGGATAATCATAGGGGTGACATAGAGCGGGTCTTTCTAAAGGACCGGGATAAGTCTAGGAAGCTTCGAGAAATGGATCGTGATGAGAATAATTGGAGAGATTGAGAAAGAACTCCTATCTATCGCACATATGGGGGGAGGACATCCAATGATGAGAGCTTGCGGAGGGTTTCTGATTCAAAGATTACCTCCTGTGGGAAATTCATTTCATATGCCAAGGAAATTTCCTGAGTCAAAGATTAACCAGGAAAAGATTAGTGGTCATTCAAAATGGAAAAAATGAGACTGGCACTATGACAATGATCCCAATCAGAACATGAAGGAAGAACAAAGTTTCCATCGCCCTTATAAATTTCAGAAATCCAGTGTTCAGTATGACGAACAAGGCAGCTCATGGAATGGGCATTGTGCAAAAGATGATGAACTTTCATGCAATAAGGAGCCTTTTCAGCAGCCTGATTTGGCTGAGGACTCTGATGCCTTCAACCAACAAGTTCAGAGAGCATTTCTGTGTTTTTCAAATGTTCTCAATGAGAATCCATGGCAACAAAAAGAATATGAAGAGCAGGGGAAAGTTGGATCCATGCTTTGCATCGTGTGTAGCAGCAGATTTCCAAAATATTTTGTAGACACCCATAGTTTGGTTATGCATGCATTCAATTCTCAAAAAGTTGGCCTTAGAGCAGAACACTTGGGCCTGCATAAGGCTTGGTGTGTCTCGATGGGTTGCAATCATGTTGTAGCACCAGATAATGCAAAGTTGTATCAATGACTACCATCGCCCGATGCAAGAGCTATGAAAAAAGATTTTATTCTATGGCCTCCACCGGTTATTGTGCATAATCCAAACAGTGAAATGAAGAAAGATGGGTTTGAGCATGTTATTAGCAATCTAGACATGGATGAGATTCTTCAAGGACTTAGATTCAGCAATGGCAAAATAAAGGTCGTAAATGGAAGTAGTGCTATTCAAGGCACACTACTTGTTAAATTCTCTCCAACATTTTCTAGGTTACAGGAGGCTAAACAATTGCATAAACATTGTGAAGACAACCATTATGGAAGGAATGATTGGCTTCAAGTTCAATCCCAAAATAAAAGCCAACAAAATATTTCTGAAGATTCAGATCTTTTACAGGTTGATGGAAATGAAAAGGATGGCAAGAAGCCATTTTATGGTTATATTGGAATTGCTGGGGATTTAGAGAAAGTTGATTTTGACACTAAGAAAAGGACCTTGGTTAAGAGTAGGAAAGATATAGAAGCTATCACAGATGGTCCAGTTCATGGAGCCTAAGGCATCAACATTACTTCATTTGCAGAAAAAATTACTTGAGTAAGGAGGAGGTTCAGTGGATAGCATTCTAATATTTTGGTTACAGTGGACTTGTAGGATAATGTGAAAGTTCCTGTGACTAGTGGGAATATTTTGAGAGCTGCTGTCGAATATTTAGGTCCCATGTAAGATTGACAGAATCAGGCTAAGACACTTTTGCATGGACATCATTATTGATTTGTGAAGCGTTGGAGCTGGATCAAGACTTGTGAAACGGGGGCCAAGCACATTTGCAGTAGAATTTGTGAACATGTCTAAAGTGCAGTCATGAATTTTTTATTTGACAACATAAGGTGTTGAAAATATGAAGAATCTTGAGGCTTTCCCTGCTTCTGGAGGTTGTGATCTATCACTGAGTCTTCAGTTGTGAAGGAGTTTTGATTGCCTAGAAAGTCCAACAAAACTTTGTAAACAGATAGGACTTACAAGTAGTACTTTTCAATACATTTCTTTAAGCACCAGATGCAGATAACAAAGTCTCACTACTTATGAACGAAAAATGAGGCAGTAGAAATAGAATCCTGCTCTATTTTTCCTATTTCGAGTCATTGAATTAAAATGATGACCATGAGCTAAAGGAGAATAATTGTTGAAAACAAAAAGAGGTTTTTGTTCATAAGATACCTGTATACAAAAACCTCTCTCATTTTTGCAACAGATGTCAAGGTTTGAAAGATCCAATTTAATCTTTGCAGCCTATTTTTCAGGGATTTTTAATATTTAATATTTTCTTGTTTTAGTGTTCATTTTGCGGGGCCGATTCTGATTGATTGAAGATGATTTTTTAAAAACCAAGAGAGGTCGTTGTCCACCACGGAACTGTTTACAAAAACCTCTCTCATTTTTTACACAGGTGTCACCAATTGAGAGATATGGAAGCTTCTTTGACACCTATTTTCCATAAATTCGCCATATTTGCCAGGAATCCGATTTGCTATTTTTAGTCAATTAGTTGAGTTAGTTAGTTAATGTAATTGCTGGATAGTTTCAATTTCAACCTAATGAAGGGGAGATAGAAATACTTCTTTGTAATTATAAAAAAGGGGCAAAGGGATTGAAGAGGGGTTCTGATTTTTGGGAGCTACAGGAGGTCTGCAGACTGTTTGTATCTTCAGACTTGTTCAGAGCTAAGTATTGTGACTCTTATAAGCATTTGCTGATGAAATAATGAAATATATGAATTTTTACCCTCCAGTTTCTCTGTGTTGGTTTCATTTCTGAACTTGTTTAGTTCTTTAAATGATAAATTCATTACTAGTTAATGTGTATTTGTTGGTAGTGCTTGTCCTTTCTGTATGAACCTCAGCATGGTCTCTCTGTTGGATCTTATGTGATATGTTATGCATCTTTATCAATTTCTGTTTATGATTTAGTTTTTATTTTGCTTCTGAATGTATTCCCTGCTTGTTCTCAAAGCTTACAACCAAAAAACACATTAAACAAACCGTAAACCCTAGTTTTATTTAAGTTTTATATTTGAGATTGTGTTGGCTTGTTTCTCTGGCCTTAGAAACAATTTCTGGCACAAACAGGTTGAAAACCAGTGTGGAAGGAAACTCAAGGTCCTCAGATCTGAAAATGGTGGTGAGTATGTCAAGTCTGAGTTTATTAACTATTGTGCAGATGCAGGTATTCAGATGCAGCATTCTATCCCCTACACACCACAGCAAAATGGTGTTGCAGAGAGGAAGAACAGATCACTGAAGGAGATGGCAACATGCATGATGGAGGCCAAAAATTTGCCACCAAAGTACTGGGCCGAAGCTATCAACTGTGCAGCCTATATCCAGAATAGGGTGCCTAACAAACAGCTTGATGGTATGACTCCCTTCGAAGCATGGAGTGGGCACAAGCCAGATGTGACCCATTTCAGGATTTTTGGCTCAAAGGCATGGGCTAGAATCCCGACAGAGAAGAGGAAGGATTTGCAGCCCCAAAGCAAAGAGTGTCTTTTTGTGGGATACTCTGAAGATTCAAAAGGGTACAATTTGATAAATTTGAGCACAAAAAAAGCCTTCATTGAAAGCTGTGTTTAGTTTGAAGAAGAACCCCTTGCAGAAGTGGAAGTTGGTGAAGCCTCTTCACCACCTGAACCTCAAGAAGTAAGTAAAGAGTTTGTTGAACATGCTGATTCTGATTTTTCTGATGGATATGAGTTTATTGCAGACCCAAATAGCCCCACAAGGCCTAAATGGGCAGCGAAGACACTACATGCAGCATGAGAGATAGTTGGGGATCCCAATGACCCAAGGAGGACTAGATCTCAATTTGAGAGTGGTCTGTGCATGAAGGATCCTATGTTTCCTAAGAAATTCTATTTGATGGTGGATTCTAATTCTCAAACATATGAATAAGCAGCAGGAGATCCAAGATGGCAAACAGCCATGAAGGAGGAGTTCAGCTCACTCCAGAAGAGCAACACATGGGAGCTAGTGGATCTTCCTCCGGGAAGAAAGTTAGTCCAGTGTAAGTGGGTCTATAAGACCAAGTTTGCTACTTATGGTTCACCACTGAAGTACAAGGCTAGATTGGTAGCTAAAGGCTACTCATAGGTTCATGGCATCGATTACAATGAGACCTTTGCCCCAGTGGCAAAGATGGATTCCATCAGGCTAGCTCTAGCCATTGCAGCCTCAAGGCAATGGGAGGTACATCATATGGATGTAAAGTGTGCCTTCCTGAATGGAGATCTCATTGAGGAGATATATATGCAGTAGCCTCAAGGTTTTTCTACTAACCCTTCTCTTGTGTGCAGGTTGAGAAAGTCATTGTATGGGCTAAAGCAAGCCCTCAGGGCTTGGTATGCCAAGATAGATAGCTTCTTGCTATCTCTGAATTTTGTTCTATGCAAATCAGATCCGAATGTCTATTTGAAGTCTGTTAATGGTTCATTAATGATCATTGTGTTATATGTTGATGACCTCCTCATTACAAGAAGCTCACAGGCTGAGATTGCTTCCTTAAAAGGAGCTATGAACCAATCCTTCTCCATGACAGATTTGGGGCTCTTAAGTCAATTTTTGGGGCTTGAGATCTCTCAATCCAAAGCTGGAATCAAGGTGCACCAGTCAAAGTATGCCTTGGATTTGCTGATCAAATTCAGAATGCAAGATTGCAAAGCAAGCAAAACTCCTTTCCTTTCAGGAGTGAAGCTGGAAGAAGTTGATTCTTCACCGATGCTAATCTGTTCATCTTTAGAACAAGTAGCTGATATCTTCACCAAAGCATTTTGTGAGAAGACCTTCAGCAATCTCAAATCACTGCTGGCGATTGCTGATCATGCTGTAAAATCATGAGTGGAGACAAGATTCTACAATTTTGTTTTACAGTCCATGTTTAAGGGAGGATTTTCCCAAGTTGGTTTTGCCTCTTTCCTTGGTTGTATGGACTTGCAGTATGTAAAAGGGTGACTAAGCCTTGTTTCTAGGCCCTATATTTTTTATGTATTACTCATAAAGTCAGGATTAAGGGGGGGTGTTAGAATAATCAACCCATAGTTTACCCACTTAGACATTAATTTCATTATTTATGTCTTATTTGCCTAGTTCATGTGTCCCAGATTGTGCAAGTTGCTAATTGCCTATCCATAGAGGTCAAACTTGCCATATTTGACACATATAGCACTTGGGAAAGCCTTAGGAATCAAATCTACTTTATTCTTGGCCTCCTAGGTGCCTATCTGCTTTTTCTGCTTTACTGCCTGCTTTTTCAGTGTTTTAAGGCACATAGAAAAGCAAGACTAGGTGAGGTGAACTAGTTTTTTGTCCTCTTCATCCTCCACTCTTTTCTCCATGCAAAAGCATGTATGAGCTTCCATTCCACTACTCTTTAGCTTTCCCATTCACCCTTGCCAATTCATGAGCTCCATGACAGATTTGGGATCAGCTTTTTACACCTATGGGGGATTTGGCTATTTTGAGTAAGCCTGCTTTATGCTAGTTTTGGATGCCTCCTTATGCATTCGACTTCTTGATGTATTCTATATATTCAGCAACCTATGTTATTACAGGTTTTTCTATTGTACACTCAATTAATATAATTTCGTGTTACAGCTCCATATTTAGTCTCCATTGTTAGCAATTTTGCATGATCAATTGATAATTGTTGTGAGTGAAATTAATCTACTGTTGGCCTAAATTTATACACTTAGGTTTTCCAAGTTGTAAGTTTATACTTATAGGTATATATGTAACTTACCTCTGAACTAGTTTATGTATATCTAAAACATGTCTCTGCTGACAAATGGAATATCTCAGTAGAGTATAAATACCAAAGGAGAAGATAAGTAATAGATATGGAATAAAACCTAGTTTGTACTTAACCGAGTTTCATCAGTAAAACTAATAGAAGAATAAAAACTAGGGTGCATAACCCTTTATGAACATTTGTAAATAAATTAAACTTACAGAAGTAAACCAATAAATAATCTCTGGATAAACCTAGTATAGAAAATCACTTACAGCCTAGGGTTAATATTTTAAAATGCAAACCCTAGCAGATTTAAATAGAGAAACAAATACACTGGGTTAGGAAATGCAATGTAGTCATTTACCTAACATAGCTATCATTTATTCTATGAAAGTAGAATAGACAGTCTAGGACTTCATACATATAACTTGAAACTATGTTAATGGGTGAACCTACACACTCAAATAACCAGCATTAACAATTCAAGGCAGATCTGGCCTCTATTTTTTATGACCAAATCACTTGGGAACTACCACGTTCCACCCAACCATGACCCAAAACAGTTCATGGTTTTAATCTGGATCCCCCTAAGCTGGACTCCAACATGCAAGTAGCTTAGAGCTCCTAAGGTAGGGTTTCCTATCTAGTATATCAGGTCTGGATCAGTTCTCCTTTTTTCTTTCAGGAAAATGTTCTCTAAGAATTATCTTGAGAGAAAATTGGCAGAAAATGACTCCTCGAAATGATACATCAGATCCCCAAGCCTTTCTTTGGCTTGAGTCTTTATAGACAAACTTTGCAGTCAAAGGGACAGTTAAATCAAGAAACCTTGGTTTCTTGATTTAACTCTTTTCATTTACTTTGGTTAATTTTTAATATTTTAATTTAGGAACTTTCAACTAGTTCCTAATTAGAATTTTGTAGGTTTTGGACTATTTATTATCTTTACATAATAAATAATAATGGATGGAGCTTTTCTTTCTTTATTTCGTCATTAATATTATTATTATATTTATTCTTTATACATCCCATTTATAACATACATAATAATATAACACTTTTTAACATTTCTCTTTGGCATCATATACCATGATCCCTAGACTTAATGACACTTCTTCATTAAGGTCAAGATAAGTAGAAGGTTAGGTCTACTAGGCTAGGCAACTCTAAACATCCTTGCATGTTGGATTTCCCTTGTATAACATGGTAGTTCTTCAGTAGTTGATGAGAATATAGAAATTGGAAATTTCATTTAATTACTTATAAATAAGTATGATGAGATCAATATTTTTCTCGATTTGTTTTCACTCAAAAGTTATTAAATTCTTTTCAGCAACCCCTAGCACTTTCTAAATCCCATACTCAACACTTTAATAGGGAGTTACAACTTAGTGCAATTCCATAGCTCTTCACTCAACACTAATGCTAGGATGTACTTGTATGATACACCTAGGGATACAATGGCCAAGGATTTGATGCTCCAAAGCTTATGCTCAACATCAACATGGAACCCTCGAAGGCTTATGCCCAACACTTCCAATTATCTTTTCATGTGTTCCAGAGCTTCTTTCTCAACACAAAGGAAAATACTCATGTGCTCCAGAGCTTCTCGCTCAATACAAATCATTGTTAGTTTTTCAACATTAAGCTAGCATTATTAGGATCTTTAACTGAGAGAATAACAAGTACAACAATCAAACACAAGAGACAATAAACACAGTGTTTTTCCTCATGGAAACCATAAATGGGGAAAACCTTGCAACTTCCTCAGAGATAGAATCAACACCAAAATAGTAAGTGACCTCCTGACAATAAGAATCGTCTTCTTGTCTAGCCCCAGTATCTTCTCCTTCCTCAACTATGCACTACACTTGAGTGTGTATGAGTTGTGTGATAAATAGAGACTCCATTTCTCTATTTATACTAATCCTGACATGAGTAAAACCCTACTAGGGCTGACCTATACTAGGAGAGTGTAAGAACCCTAGTGCCTCGAAACTGCGGGGACTTTAACCCTTAGACAATCGGAGGGTTACCCATAATGACTTAACATGACTTGTTTACATTATTGATCCTCCTGATAGAAACATCGGGGCATGACAACATGACTCAATTACATTATAGATACATCCGAGAATAAACATCAGGTTACAATACATAAGATACATAGATGAATACATTCTGAAATTACAAATACATCAACACTCCCTCTTAACTAGGAAGGTATTCTTTCGACACAATTTTCAGTACTGGTCTTCTTCTCTATATCAACTGGATCATCTCGTCTTCTACATCTCAAGTCTTTTAAGTCTTCAAGTCATATTCGTCTTCAAGTCCTCTTCATCTTCGAATCTGCATCATCTCTCAATCTGGATCATCACGGGACATCATCACTAGATCTGGATCATCACTGGCCATCGTCATTGGATCTGGATCATCACTCCTGGATTATATTCACTGGATCTGGATCATGATTGGTGCTATATCATGATTCTTCTCGTCACAGGAAGTTCTACAGAGCCATCCCTTTTTCATGTTGGTTGTACGCCTAGCCTCCATGTAGGTATTCTTCATCACTTATATCTAACCTACTCGTCAGAAAGGCGCAGTACTCACATCCATCCAGGATGGAACCACATCCTACCACAATGATGGAATATTTGTGTACTTTCATCCAAGCAGGAATCACATCCTACCACAATGATGGAAGATCTATGTTCTTGCATCCAGGCCAGAACCACATCCTACCACAATGATGAAAGACTCTCATCTAGTCTGGAATACATCTTGCTCACAATGATGAAAAGGATCTGCACTTACATCCATCCAGGCGGGAACACATCCATCTCACAATGATGAAATATTTATGCACTTACATTCATCCAGGTGGGAACACATCCTGCTCACAATGATGAAAAGGCTCTGCACTTACATCCATCTAGGTGAGAACACATCCCGCTCATAATGATGGAAGGGCTCTGCACTGATATCTGATCTTGTAGAAACCAATCCTATAGTCACATTAAAATGGCCCCCAATCCTCCTTGACTGAGCTACCTGGTAACTTACCAGGTGCCTCCATTCTCCTAGAGAATGGCAGTTGCCCTTACATCCGACCTACTCGTCGAAATGGCCAACACTCACATCTGGCATGGGAGGAACTTAATCCTTTAGCCATGAAAGAATGGTTCAGCCCTTATATCTTATCAAGTGGGAACACATCCCTCTCTCACATCAAAATGTCTACTCAGTCCTAGACTAAGTTCTCCTGGTACCTCACTAGGCAGCTCCATTCAAAGAATGGAAATTTCCCTTACATCTGTCCTACTTGACAAAATGACCAACACTCATATTTGACATGGAAGGAAGCAATCCTCTCACAATGATAGAATGGCTTGGCCCTTATATCTGACCTACTCGTCAAAATGGCTATGGATCTCATCACTCATATCTGACATGGAAGGAACCAATCCTCTCACCATGACAGAATCGCTCAGCCCTTACATTTGACCATGGAAGGAACCAATCCTCTCACCATGTCAGAATGGCTATGGGACTCATCACTTTCCCTTGGAGGAAAAATCTATCTTCAGAACACCAAGCTTCTCCCTAAAGTACTCGAACTTCACCATAGCCAATGGATTTTTCAATACATCAGCTATCTGTTCCTCCATTGCAACATGCTGGAGCTTCATTGCTCCCCTCTGCACCATATCCCTGATATAGTGGTACTTGATCTTGATATCCTTCAACTTTTCATGGAACACTCGATTCTATGACAACTTCATGCAACTCTAGTTATCACAATGTATACAAGTAGCATCCAACTGGAGATCAAATAAGTCAGACAGTATATTCTGTAGCCATAGTGCCTCACAACTAGCTGAACAAGCTGCAACATACTCTGCTTCAGCTGTACTCAGTGCCACACAAGATCGCTTCCTGCTAAACCAAGAGATCACACTTGATCCCATCCTGAAGCAACACCCTGAAGTGCTCTTCCTATCGATGGCACTGCCTACCCAATCTAAATCAACATAACTCTCTAGGTTAATCTTCTGATTCACATCGTACTTGAGCCCATAATCAACTGTACCCTTCAGGTACCTCAGAATATGCTTTGCAGCAATCAAGTGAACATGTCTCGAATCTGTCAGGAACTGGCTCAAGGTGTTCACAGCAAAGCAAATATCTAGTCTCGTGTTTATCAGGTACATCAATGACCCAATCATATGACAATACATCATATCATCAACCAACTCTAATGAAGCATCATTTAATATCTTTAGGTTTGATGCCATAGGTGTGGCCATAGCCTTGCAATCCATCATCCCAAACCTCTTCAGGATCTCTACTACATACTTCCCTTGTCCAAGGAAGATTCCATTTGCACTCTGCCACACCTCCATACCTAGAAAGTAATGCAACATCCCCAAGTCCTTCATTTCGAACTCAGCAGCAAGCTTTATCTTTGTATCGGTAATCAACCCATCTGTACCTGTCACAAATAGATCATCTACATATAGTAGAAGCATCACTGGGTTGCCATCTTCAACCTTGTAGTAAAGGTTGGAATCTGCTTTACTCTTGGTAAAGCCCAAACTTGATAGAAAGCTGTCAATTCTGTCGTACCAAGTCCTGGGTGCCTATTTCAAACCGTACAGGGCTATCTTCAATCTGCATACATGAGAATCTCTATCATGTGTCTCAAAACCGAGTGGCTGCTCTACATACACTTCCTCTTCCACTACACCATTCAAGAAGGCAGTCTTGACCTCCATCTGGTGTATCTTCCATTTCATCACTGTAGCCAGAGCAAGTACCGATCTGATGGAAGTGTATCTGGCTACAGGTGTGAAGGTTTCTTCATAATCTATTCCTTCTTTCTGAGAGAAACCCTGAGCCACAAATCTTGCCTTATATTTTTCAATGCTACCGTCTGCAACATGCTTGATCTTGTAGATCCATTTGGAAGTTACAACTAACTTCCCTTCTGGTCTTGGGACAACATCCCAAACATCATTCTTCATGATTGATTGGTATTCTTCGTTCATAGCATCCTTCCATTCTTTCCATTCTGTTGCTTTTTCATAACTGGAAGGTTATTTATCAATGAAATCACATAGTAAAGCTACATACTCGGAGCAAGATCTGGTCCTCTTTCTTTCTCTGTGATTCTCTTCTGGAGCCCCATATCTCTCTGCACCTTGGATAAGTTCTTGTACCCAAGCAGGTTTCCTCTTATGAGGATTCTTCTCCAGAGGTGGATCTACGGGTCTTTGTGGTTCTTCAAAATCTTGATCTTCTTCTTGAGTTTCTTCATTCATGGTTGTATCATGAATTATAGGTGCTTCTGCTTCTTCCGGTTCTTTAGCAGGTCTTTTTCTAGATTTGTTGTAAGCTATGTCTTCATCAAATGTCATATCCCTACTGATGTCAATCTTCTTGTATCCTAGGAAATATATTCTGTAAGCCTTCGAGCTTTCAGAATATCCCACAAATATACCCTTATTTCCTGAAAGATCTAATTTTGTTCTCTTCTCTTTCAGAATGTGTATGTACACAGGACAGCCAAATATTCTAAGATGGCTAATTTCTGGTTTCTTGTTAGAGTAGACTTCTTCAGGAGTCTTTTTCTCAAGTACTCTACATGGAGTACGGTTCTATACATACACTGTTGTTCTAGCAGCTTCATCCCAAAGATGCATAGGAAGATCTTGATCATGAAGCATGGCTCTTGCAGCTTCCATGATAGTTCTGTTCTTCTATTCCGCAATCCCATTCTGTTGTGGATTATAAGGAGTGGACAACTCCCTCTTAATCCCTGATTCTTTTCATAGCTCTTTGAATTCATTTGAAGTGAATTCTACACCATTATTTGATCAAAAAGTATTGATCTTCTTTTTAGTGTGGTTCTCATTCAAGGCTTTGAATTCCTTGAACCTATTGAATAGTTCATCTTTGTTCTTCATGAAGTAAAACCATTTCTTCCTAGAAAAGTCATCAATAAAAGAAACATAATATGCATACAAGCTTAGTGAGTTTGATGACATAGGACCGCATTCATCGGAGTGGATGATTTCCAAGATTCCTTTTGTTTTTCTTTCGCTGCTTGGAAATGTCTTCTTTGTATTCTTTCCTTTCGCACATCCTTTGCAGACCCCATCATGTTTTTCTTGGAATTCTAGAAGACCTTCATCAACTTTGCTTGCAATAGTTAGTGCTCTGTAATGCACATGTGCAAGCCTTCTATGCCAAAGTTCACTTGGCTCTACTGTGTCATGGACCAAATCTTGTTCTGGATGGCCCTTCAATTTGTACAAACCTCCTTTTTGTTCTCCAATTACCACTGCATCATCGATAGTATTTTCTCTTGGCCACATGATGACTTGACCATCTATGAATGCAACCCTCATTCCTTTTGCATCCAATTCTGATATGGAGAGAAGGTTCTTCTTGAGTCCTGGCACAAACAATACCTCCTTCATTTTTAGAGACTTTCCAGAGTCTAGTTTATAGGAATATTCCCCACTACCTTTTATTGGATATTGGTAGTCATCTCCTAGTTTCACCTTGTAAGGTGATTCATGTTATGACAGTCTCACAAAGGATTCCTTGAATCCAGTCATATGTTTGGAAGCTCCACTATCTATAAGCCAATCATCACTTCCATGAGTAATGTTACCTGTGAGAGTAGAAATCAAAACATATTCATCCTCGCTTGAAGAATCTTCACTTTCATATCTGGTTCTTTTCTTGTATGGTTCATCATCCTCTGCAGCATGAGCATGATGTCTTATTTTGTTCCCCTTCTTCTTATGAGAGTGGAACTTGTTCTTAGGACATATTTTTGCAAAGTGTCCTATCTCATCACATGTGTTCTTAGGTTCTTTCTATTGCTATTTCTATGATGAGAATTCTTACCTTTGGAGTGATGAGTACTTCTTCTGCCTTTCTTGGAGTGAACTATGAGAGATTGGTCTTCACTTCCCATCTTCTCTTCTTGAGTTGCTATCCGTGCTTCTTCTTGAGAACATTCTTCCCATAGTTTGCTGAATTTGACTAATTTCTTTCTAGCACAGATTCCTTGGATGAAAGAATCCCATGACTCCCATGACCTAGGAAGGCCATTAAGAGTTGTCATCACAATCTCTGCATTGTCCACTTCTTCATCTACAACTTCTAATTGTTCCTTGATCTGAGAAACCCTTGTGAAGTAATACTGGATGGTCTCTGCATTCTGAATCTTCACATTCTTCAGTTGATTCCTCATAGTCATCTTCCAGTTTATGTTCTTCCCTTCAAATAATTTGGTTAGGGCATCAAACATAGCTTTAGGTGTCTTGAGAGAGGACACCTAATGTATAAGGTGATCCTTGATAGAATCAACAATGATCCTCTTTTTCATAACCATCTTCTTCTTATGTAAGGATTTTTCCTCATCTCCCTCTGGAACTGGAACCTCCTCATGGATGTAGGAGTCTAATTCATTCTCTTCCAGGACCAGGGAGATCCTATACTTCCAGGATCAGAAGTTATCAGCTCCCTCAATCTTTCATAAATCTTGGTATGATGAAACATCTTAAACTAAAAACCTCAAATGGAAATACAAAAGATTTAGATCTTACCAGGTTAAGATGTCAGATTTGGATTTGGAGCTGAAATCTCGTAGTATTCGATCGGGAGAAAATTAGGGTTTTTCTTTTTCGGAGATCTATCCACCCAAATGCCTTGAAATTTTTCCCTAACTTCTATTTTGGGGAGGAGATCAATCCAAGCCTGGGCTCACTGAAAAATTCCTCTTCTGTGAAAAGCCCTAATTTTCAGCAGTAGTGTCGGGTCCAAAACTAAAATACCTCAGAATTGGATTCTGCTTCGACAGAAAGATGCACCCTAAGGAGGAGAGTTATTCCACCTTACTTTTGCTAAAAATATATGGAGGAAGATCCACAAACTAGGAAGCCCTAGTTCCCGCAGCTGCACAGTGTCTTCTTCTCAGGTTAGCTCTGATACCATGTTAGTTTTTCAACATTAAGCTAGAATTATTAGGATCTTTAACTGAGATAATAACAAGTACAACAACCAAACACAAGAGACAATGAACACAATGTTTTTAGTCAGGGAAACCATAAATGGAGAAAACCCCGCAACTTCCTAAGAGATAGAATTAGCACCAAAATAGTAAAATCCCAAATAGTAAGTGACCTCCCGACAGAAATAATCTTCATCTTGTTTATCCCCAATATCTTCTCCTTCCTCAAAAATGCACTACACTTGAGTGTGTATGAGTTGTGTGATAAATAGAGACTCCAATTCTCTATTTATATTAATCCCAACGTGACTAAAACCCTACCAGGGATGACCTCTACTAGGAGAGTCTAATAACCCTAGTTCCCCAGAACTACAGGGACTTTAACCCTTAGACAATCGGAGGGTTACCCATAATGACTTGACATGACTTGTTTACATTATTGATCCTCCCGATCAGAACATCAGGGCATGACAACATGACTCAATTACATTATAGATACATCCCGGAATAAACATCAGGTTACAATACATAAGATACATAGATGAACACATTCTGAAGTTACAAATACATCAACAATCATCAATCACTCGTGTGCTCTAGAGGTCCTCTCTCAACACAAATCATCAATTAATCATGTGCTCTAGAGCTTCCCACTCAACACAAAACATGTCATCAATCATGTGTTTCACGGTCCATGCCCAACACAAACAAGAATATATATATCATCAATAATTGTCTTATGCCCCATATGTAAAAAATATCATCATGTTCTTATGGAGTGGGGTCTTCAACCCAATATATAAAAATAAAACATCAAGATATAATCATCATAATCAATAGGCACATTCCTATAAGTGTTAGGTCCGAAATTCAGGATATTGCAACATATTTCGATCAACATCATAGTCAAAGGAAGAATTATATTTATAAAAGACATGGGAAAAGACTTGAAATGATCAAAATGTTTCTAAAACCTATAAAATTCATGCACATATTTTGATCAATATAAATTTAAATGAAGCAGTTTCTTCATTAAGAACAGAGCTAAACCCTTCAAATGATCAAAATGTTTCCAAAAATTTCATGGTACAGTTTCAGAATTCGCTATTAATATGAAAAATCAACCAGTTAGTATGCTCTAAGCATTCACAAACAAAGAATATATATACATATATCTATATATATAT
>LPNX010795563.1:571006-581006 GCA_001517045.1 Pseudotsuga menziesii
TAGAGAAACAAAACATAGAATGAAACCATACATGGACGCGTTGTGTGGTTACTGCCAACTCCTCTAGTCATTTCCAATGGTCTCCGATACATAAACAATATTCTTTGTATTACAATCTAATATGCAACATTCATCATTCAATCAACTAATGCCATTGACAATCTTTCCTCTCTTTCTAGATGTTTGAATAAAGTCACGTGGTTTTTATGTAATTTCCACCTCGCAATCATCATCATCAAGAGGAGTATCAGAATACCTCGAAGAGTCTAGAAGCCTTTCTAGGAACTTTCCGCATTGAGAATTTATTTCATCTCCTTCTCCTTCCTAATCTAAACTAATTTCAAGCACATTGGTCACTATACCCATTTGTAATTCATTGTAATAGTTATGGTGCTAATAATATGAGGTATCAATCATAATCTCCACTATTTGATTTCTTTAGTAAAGCCTACCCAAAACCCAGCTGTGAATGAGCGCTTTGAATGCTCAAAATTCGGGTAAAACTATACAAAACATGTGAATAAGATGATCCCAAATATCCTTAGAAACAAGTCATCCTGGGTACTAAAATTTGAGTTATAGTAGACTTGTAGAATAAATTATTTTAAGAGTGTGTACAATGCCAAATAATATATGTAAATATATTTACATTTTTATCTTTGTTTTAAACGATGCTTTTCTAGTATAAAAAACTATAATTTTACTATAGTGAGGGTGGAATGCAGTGACTAACTTTCTTTAGATTTCATCGAATGGAAAAACAAATTTTTTTAGAGTATTAAAGTCATCAGAATATTAGAAAAACAACTATAATGAAACTTTGTTAAATTGAATTCTTCTTCTTGTACATACTACATAGAAATTGTACAAGACTAAAGAATGTATTACTTTAGCAAGGACAAAAATTTCAATAAGGTCATAATGTATGATTAATAAAAGCAAAGGTATCTCTTTCTTTGGTCTCATGTTGTAGAGGAATTGACAAAAATGTATTTTCAGATATTATGGCTTTATCAAGAAAAAATTGAATCGGAGCATGAATTTCCATCAAATACAAAATATGTTTTTTCTTCCACGAAAATTACAAATAAGGCCATGTTGACAAAAACACATTTTGAGCCTACTGGTTCAGAATTTACCTCAGGTGCAGCTCTTTCTACAGGGTGAAATGATGTTAGCTTTTACAACACCTCTATGCGTGACACTATGAAGCTAAGCAACACTAGGTCTGTACATTCAAATGATGTTGTATATCAAGGGAATAGCAATTTTGATTGTAGTCATTAGAGGAAATTTAAATATAAAATGGGCCTTCCAAAAATAATACAAATTCCATGTCATTATGTATTAGCCAATCAAAATGCTTTAAAATCCAAGAAGGGAGCACCTCTTAAACAATTTTTTAATATAAATTTGGGGATAGGTATCACAAAAAAACTACTTTTTTTATTCGTATTTTCGACATATCTCCTTGTGTTTTTACTCAAATTTTGATCGGGAGAGCTCGTTGGATGCGGAATTAAATTCCAAATCCAATTAATACCCACTTGACATACTTTTTACATGTGCCTCTACTCCAAAAACAAGAAATACTTGAAAAAATGTGATGATGACATCATCATCACATTTTTCCAGGTATTTCTGGTTTTTGGGGTAGTGAGGCCCATCAAAAGTATGCCAAGTGGGTATTCGTTGGATGTGAAATTTAATTCCACATCCAATGAGCTCTCCTAAATGAAATTTGAGTAAAATTACACGGAGATATGTCGAAAATACGAACAAAAAAGTAGTTTTTTCTTTTTCTTCTTCCAAAATTAATAAATATTATTTTATTATTTTAACTATTATTTTATTAATTTTCCTTAGGAGGCCCATTTCGAGTTGAAATTTCCTCTAATGAGTTTAGCAAATGACAACAAAGTTGTGAAATTAGAGAAATTTTCAGGTTTAAATCTTGATAGTCCATTCGATGTTTATAATTTCAGATCTTAAAATTTTATATAGAAAGTTTTTTTTAATTTCGTCATGTTTGTGTCGAGTGCATATTAACTCATTAGGAATTTGTGATTGTTGTTGATTCCAAATATGTCTAGGGTGTGGAAATATCTTGTTATAAAACTCACTGTTGTGTTATGGACCTTCCTTATATGGTGATGATAAAACTTATTGTTGTGGTATGGAACACTTATGGACTATAATTTGAGAGAGAATATAACATTTTGACACCTTTGTCTTCTGGGTAAAATGGTTGTGTCCACACCTTGATGGTACACCTTGGTCCTATGAGTAAAAGGGTTATTCTCCCAACTTGATTTACACACCTTGGTCTTGTTGGTGTAGGGGTTTTTTTCTCACTTGATCATGACCCCTCTTGTTGACTCTTGATCTTGTGTTGACCTCTGATTGGTCGTTATGCTAGTGCCCACTCATAGTGTCATACCTTAACCATTTTATTATGTTTGTTATGGGTGTGAAATGACAGGATTAAGTTCAACCATCCCCAAGAAGGTCACGGTTCAGTTCAAGTAGACCGAAGAAGGTCACTTTTTTGTTAAGGAAGAACCGAGAAGGTCGCAACCTAGCTTAGGAGGTCATAGTTCAGAATTGGGTGGACTAGTATATATATTGCATTGCTTGAGTGTTTTAAGCTGTAATAGATCCATGGGATTTGTATGGGATACAAATTGAGCTTTGGTTTGTATATGGAATGTCATCATTACCTGAGATTTTATGGACTGTTGTTTCCTGGTTTGTTTCTCCAGTAATTGGGGTTTCCTTATGGTTCATTTCAAGCAAACCCAAACAATCAAACAATGCAGAAAAGATCTTAGTCCACTCAAACAAGGTTATGGTTTCTTCTAGCAACACCAAACAACTCACACCCTACTCAAGAAATACATGGGATTTGTATGAGATACAAAATGAGCTTTGCTTTGTGTATGGAATGTCATCATTACCTGATAATTTATGGACTGTTGTTTCTTCATCATGATTTCATACTTGAGTGGACAAATATCCCTATTGCACAGTTTGAGTGTGCTAAGCTGTAAAAAAGTCATGGGATTTATATGAGATACAACTTGAGCTTTGGTTTGTGTGTGAAATGTCATCATTACCTGATATTTTATGGATTTCGTTTTCTAGGTCTGTTGCTCCAGTAATTGCGGTTTTCTTGCATTTCACTTCAAGAAGACCCAAACATTCAAACATTTTAGAAAATATCTTAGTCCACTCAAATAGGGTTATGGTTTCTTTTAGAATCCACGAAAAACTCACAACCTGCTCAAGAAAGCCATGGGATTTGTATGGGCTCCAAACTAAGTTATGTTTCATGTGTGGAATGTCATCATTACCTGATATTTTATGGACTATTGTTTATTGGTCTACTACTCTAGTCATTGGGGTTTCCTTGCTTGTTGACTGGGTTACCTTCACTACTACTATATTTGACTAAACCTACAGTAATTGAATTTATTCTCTCTCTCTCTCTCTCTCTCTCTCTCTCTCTCTCTCTCTCTCTCAGGTATGTTTTTTATTCCTGTAGTGACTTGTCTCTTAATAGACAAGATCTTATCTAAAAAAATATTGTTGAGTATAAGGAAGGTTTTAACTCTCCTAGTGGGTTATCTTATTTGATTTCTTTGTACCTTGAGTTAGATTTACTACTGATGTTATTTATTGTCTTTGTATGCATTTCTACTTTTACACATGGAACATAGGGAGTGTTAAAGTTGAAAGAGATGAAAATTATGCTTTAAAATTATCTCACAACAAGATTTCAACCTAAAATCCGACGACACCCGACAAAAAGTGCGGTTTTGTCAGATTTCAATTTAAAATGTCGAAATTTTGATTTTTTTTAAATTGTAGAATCTTTTGTCGAATTTCAGACGTTGATTTCTACTATCAAAGTTTTGATTCTTGGGTATTGTATATTTGAATTCAAGTACGTTTTATTTTTTACTCCACAATTTTTGTATTTTCGACGACTATGTTGTCGGATATGCGGCGAAGCTTCATTGGATTGGCAATGTAGTTTCCATTTTTATTTTCAATGGTAACTAGGTATTTTGCAAAGGTAACTAGGTTATTATCATTTGTTGTTCAACGACTGCTGAATTTGAAAATATATAAATTACAAAAACATTTCAACATGTTTTTATAGAAGCGACGATCGGTTTGCAGAAATTGGTTTATTCCTTGATGGACAGTTTGAGGAATTTTTTTATTCTTCGACGGATGGTTTGCAGAAATATTTTATTTCTCGACAAACTGTTTGTGGACATCATTTTATTGACAGATGGTTTTCCAAAATTATTTTATTCTTCGACAAACCACCATTCACGAAAATAGTGATGTGTGGACCTTGATTTTTTAAGGTTGTTGATAGTATTCATTCAATCTTTTTGTGCAAAATGTCAAATAGCAATATTCGTGATCTAAACAAACAAAATTGACAATTGCTTGTTAGACTGTGGGATGCAGAAAAAAGAAGGGGTGATGGAAAGTGTTATTGTCTTTGTAGTCAATGTAGAGGATTTAAGAGGAGAAGAATATTGATCACAATAGACACAAAAAATTGTAGGGAACATGGACAAGATGAGGGATGGAATGAATATCGTGCATTTGTAAGTTTAGCATTATAAAGTTTTTATATTTTTTGCTTTGTTAAATGTATGTATTATTTTAATATTTCCTATATTAAATTATATATATTTATGTATTCATGTAATTATAAAACAAAGACATCCTAACTATGATCATGAGAATATTGATGACTTTGATGATTTTCAAGAAATAGCTCTTCTTGAGAAGGCATACGAACCCATTTATGAAGGCTCCAAAACAAATCTTCTCTCTTCTATAATTTTGATAATGAACTTGAAGTTTATGAATGGTCTTTCTAACATATCAATCACATGGATGTTAAAGTATGTAAAATAATCCATCACATATATGTGATCCTGATAAAAGTTATATTTGTTCCTCTAATAATTGTATTGTTAATGCATACTTCAAATTAATACGGATGAAATGTATTTCATTAATATTATTTATATATTATATTAAATCTATTTTTATTTTTATTTGATATAGCTTGATAGCTGAATTTTTGTTACCACCATTAGATATTTTACCTCACAAATATCGAGATTTATCTTCCATGATGAAAGAGATTGGAATGCATTATGAATCAATTCATGCATTCCCCGATGACCATGTTATATATTATAATCAGCATGAATTTGCAACAGAATGCCCAAAATTTCATGTAAGTAGATATCAAACAGATCAAGTTACAAAAAGGATGCCTCAGAAGGTTCTTCATTATATTCTCATCATTCCAAGTTTCCAATGGTTGTTCAGGTGCAATAACATATCATAATTTATGGATTACCATGCGAGGAACATAAGTCAATATCATGTTATTCGAATGGTTGGATATGGTTTTGCATTTAGAGATATGGAGGAAAAGTGGATTCACTTTAAGGAAGAACCTCGTAATCTTAGGATTTCTTTGGTAGAAAATGGTGTTAATTCATTTGCACAATTGAGATCCATTTACACTGTGTGACCTATTTTTTGTTATCAACAATAACATTCCTCCATGGTTGTCAATAATTAGGGAGCACATAATGTCGTCGATGATTATTCTAGGTATATTGTGTCTACAACTATTTTATTTTTAATGTAGTTGTGGAATCTCATTTTTTGTATTTTGTTTTCTATTGTCACATGTATATATTTTATTTTTATCTTGTGCATGGTTTATATATCTAAATGGAACTCATATCTATATATTTTATATGTTCAAATCAATCAGGTAAGTACCAAGTTAAAGATATGAATGTATATATTGAACCTATTATAGACGAGCTACTAAAGTTATGGAATGGCATTAGTATATATGATGTATCTAGACCAATACGACAAAGGCAATTTCAATTCAATGTAATGTTTGTATGGACAATACATGATGCCTCAGGGTTAACACATTTTTGTGGTTTGTATTTTTAAGTTCCACATTAATTGCATTTAATTTTATGTAGTAAATATAGTTTATATATAATTATAATTGACATAGATATTCCATATCTATATATTCTAGGTCTTCATACAAAGGAAAAATTTGCATGTTGCATTTGTGGTCCTAATATCAAACCTCATCGCTTAAAAATCTTAATAAAGGAGGCGTTTGATGAGTATAGGCACTTCCTCTCTAAGAATCACAAGTATAGAACAAATCAAAAACAATATTTTCAATGGGAACCAAGAGACTACATTAAAACCATGGAGAATGACACCTCACCTTTGGAAGTTGCACTATAATAGAAAATGTCAAGCTGGTACATATGGATCATCGTTTTTGAATTGTTATGTATTTATTTTTATTGTTTGTTGTTTATAGTAGTGTCCATAATTGATTTCTATAATTTATTTATAAAATAATATTCATGATGTCTGTCTTGATCATGAAGCCATTAATGGGCTTCCACGAGGAATGAAACGTTATCCTAAACAATTCAGCAGGTTTGCCTACTATGAGCACCTAAAAATTTCTCATATGTTTGATATAATGCATATCAGAAAGAATGTGAATGAAACATTATGACGACTATTGGATCTAAGGAGAGACAAAGAAAAAAATATGAAATTTTGCAAAGACATTCCAAAAGGAAACCATGCAATCAAATACGTCATTCAATTTCATAGCAATGGAGACCAAATTAATATAAACTAAATTCCATGGATGTTTATGGAGCAACAAAGTAATGTTGTAAAAGAAGTCATGTGGAAAATTAAATTTCCCACTGGACTTTGTGTGAACATGAAAAATATCATAACAAAGAAAGGTGATTTTGTTAAGGTGAAAACGCATGAGTGGCATGTCTTCATGAAGGGAATTATTATTGTTATATCCATATAATTATTGTTTTTCTAATTTGAGTGCATATTGTTGTTATTTGTTTATCTACTCTTTGTTTAAAAAATGATGTGGTTTGTATATTGTTACAGTATGTTTTACCTCTCTCTCTCTCCTGAACAACTTCAACAACAATGTCAAACAAGTTATCTATAATATTGGGAAATACAATGAGGTAACTAGCGATTATTTGAATGTGCTTAGTGTTTCTTTAATTCATCATATAATTTATATTTGTTTTTGTGTACTAATTCATGTTATGTAAATTAATATTTTTTTGTTAAATATTGTTATTGGTTTGCGTCACTTGTAGATGGTTTTCATCTAAATAAATCCATAAA
Organism: Pseudotsuga menziesii; assembly: GCA_001517045.1. NCBI lineage: Eukaryota > Viridiplantae > Streptophyta > Pinopsida > Pinales > Pinaceae > Pseudotsuga > Pseudotsuga menziesii. The sequence goes on from LPNX010795563.1 coordinate 578,273, forward strand.
GAAGATATAAATTATTGGAGGAGAAAAATTCCTTATCTCATGTCTGAAATGCAAAAGGATCTACTTTCAGAATTTTTCAATGCATGGAAACACTACCTCCTACACCAAGTTGAGGAGATTGAATTGTGTGGACTAGTGCACTCAAGGTCCATATGGATGGTTGAGAGGCACTTGAAATTTATGAAGGGTTTGGTTAGACAAAGATCAAGTGCTGAGGGTTCTATGAAGGAGGGATATATGGTATACCAAAACATGTTGTATGTTTGTGAATGTATTCTTGATTTAGTGTCAAAGCTTAATTTACGTCGCATTTGTGATCTAGACTCCAATAACAATTTTGAAGGGGAGTAACTAAAGGGGAAATGTAGACTGAGGAAGGTAAAAGGTAATTATTAGCTAGTGGATGTTGATTAATATAATACATTTGATTGTTGAATTTTATGTATATATATCATACATATTCTATTTCCATATTCAATTTATTGCATCAATTAAGTGTGTATACTTTGTTAAGATAATTTACATATGTCTTGAATTTTAATTTTTATTGTCCTCAAGAAGTTGGTCAAGAGTGGGATGCAATTCATTTATACATTACAAACAATCTTGACAAGATGAAGGTATGGATTGAACGATGCGAACAATCAGGTCATGGAATATCATGAAAAGGTGTGGCTTCATTGGTTAAAGAATCATATTGCAATGGAGATACCAATATTACACAAAGGGAAATCAATTTAGCATATGGTTTAAAAGATAAGTAGGCAAGCATATTAATCAACCACTCTATTTTTTTTTTGAAAATTACATATTGATGTACACGTTGTTTTTTTCCCTGTATGGCTTCATAAACACGATGCACTTAATCATAAATACTAAATCATTATGTAATAATTTTCATGTATGTATTCTTGAAGGTAAAACACCATAAGGATATGGTATGGAATGGTTTCAGATATCGCATCAAAATGTTGGATGAAACAAATAAAACATCAAATTGTGGGATATATGCAATCTTTGAGGTGACCAATGTTTCATCTAGAAGTAAAAGGCATCCATAACTCTCACAAAATTGATATTATAGATATCTAGAAGATATTCTTCAGTGTGACTTTAAATCCTTCAAGGTAGTTTTGTTCGTTGTCAAATGGTACAGGTTACGATTGAATCAACATGATCTAGATAGAACTATTATTAAACATGATAATCGATTTACCATTGTAAATACAAATTTGTTTGAGCCAGGAACAGAGCCCTATGTTCTTCCAATCCAATGTGAACAGGTATTTTACTTTGAGGTTCTAGGTAAAGTGGGTTGGTCATTTCTTGTGAGACATGATCCAAGGGGAATGCCGATAAAGTATAACCTAGAGCAAGGTAATGAAGAGGATCTGGAAGAAGAAGACGATCATGAATATCATGATAAACATGAGTTAGATGATTGTGATGATACAAAAGAAGATGTCCAATAATTAGTTGAATTAGATGATGTAGCATACAATTCCCATGAAGATGATATCGATAATGACATGATGATCGTAGCTGATTTAGATGATGATGATGATATGGTCAATCGTTACAATGTTGAATTTGGATATGATGATACAGATGATGGATATGATGATTATTTGTATGAAGAAGATGATAAAGTCTATTAAAGTGTAAGAGGTATGAAGTAATTTCTCTACTCTATATATTTTGATTAAATCCTGTGATATAAATATTGAATTTTATTAGTACTAAAAATTCAATAATTTATTTAGAAATATTATTTTATCTTATTTGTTTTAAAAAGAGTAACTAACATTAATGTGATTCCACAATGTGCTTTCGTCATCATCATCATAATAATCATGAACTCCATCTTCATCTTCATCGTCAAACATGATTGTCCCTAACAATTCGAGCAACAAAAACCATACCTATAGGTTAAAAATCCTAGGCTCTATCAAGTTCTGGGAGGGATCAAATATTTGGAGGTGCAAACATCTTCTTAAGTATTGCACTCAACTATCATCTTTGGTTTGATTTAGACCAAAAGACACATCTTTTTATTTTGTTTCATCATATAATATTTTTATTATTAATATTTAATGTTATTTATGTCCGACATATAATATTTTTTATTATTAAATTTTTATTTTGTTAGGAAAGAACATTACAACATCTCCCCCATACATGGTTTCAAAACCATGTGCAAGGCCCTCCTAAAAACATGGGTTGTTTAGGAGGCCTTGCACATGGTCTTAAAACCATTTTCAACGACCTCTTAATCCATGTACAATAAAATCATGGGTTGTTTAGGAGGCCTTGGACATGGTTTTAAAACCATTTGCAAGGCCCTCCAAAACCATGTACAATAAAACCATGGGTTGTTTAGGAGGCCTTGCACATGGTTTTAAAACCATGTGCACAACCAACATTTTTTTTGCGAATAATTCAATTTTTATTTTTTATTATTTTGTTAAGCAGGAATATTACAACATCCCTGCCATATTGTGTTGTTTTTCTCATTGACATTTTTTTTTTGATAATTAAATTTTTTATTTTTTATTGTTTTGTAGGTAGCTGGAACATTACAACATCTCCCCCATATTAGGTTGTTTTTGTGGGAAACATTTATTTTGGAGGAGAATTAAAAAATTTATTTTTTATGGCTAACATTTACAAAAATAATTTTACATGAGGAATGTTACATAATGTTACAAGATCTCCCCCATACTAAGCTGTAGAG
>LPNX010795563.1:586006-599895 GCA_001517045.1 Pseudotsuga menziesii
TTCTTGCTAAACCATGAAATCATAGCACACCCCAGACAATAACATCCATCTGATGTGCTTCTTTGGTCTAAGACACTTCCAGCCCAATATGCATCTGTATAGTCATACAATCTATAGTCATGGTTTCCATCATAGTATAGACCAAAGTCTATAGTTCCTTTTAGATATCTCATCACATGTTTTGCATCTACCAGGCGAACACATCTAGGTTGAACTAGATACTGACTCAACGTATTTACAACAAAACAAATTTCTAGTATGGTATTTGTTAGATACATCAATGACCCAATAATCTTCCTATATTGAGTCACATCCACTAATTCTAATGATTCATCAGCCATCAACTTCAGGTTTCTATCCATGGTTGTGGCCATGGCTTTACATTCCAACATATAAAATATTTTCAATATTTCCATTGCATACTTTCCCTAGTTGAGAAATATTCCTTGTGAGTTCTACCATACCTCCAGACCTAGGAAATAGTGAATTATCCCAAGGTCATTCATCTCAAATTCTTCAGCGAGATTCTTCTTGCATTCAACATTATGTTTCTCATTCCCTGTCAAAAATAGGTCATCCACATATAGTAATAGTATGGCAGATTCATCTTCTATAACCTTGAAGTAAAGGTTATGATCGGCTTTACTCTTGGTAAAGTACAAGCTTGTCAGGAAACTATCTATCCTTCCATACCAAGATCTAGGAGCTTGCTTCAGGTCATACAAGGCCTTCTTCAACTTGCATACATGACTCCGTCTATCTTCAACTTTGAATTTGTGTGGTTTTTCTATGTATAATTATTCCTCAATCACACCATTCAGGAAGGCTATCTTCACATCCATCTTGTGCAATTCCCACTTCATCATGGATGCAAGTGCCATAATGGCTCTAATCGAAGTATACTGTACTTATGGCACAAATTTTTCTTCATAATCAATTCCCTCTTTCTGAGAGAAACTTATAGCCACAAATATTGCCTTGTATTTCTATATACTTCCATCAGATGCATGTTTTATCTTGTAAATCCACTTGGAATATACTACACTCTTTTCTTCTGGTTTGGGAACTATATCCCAAACATCATTCTTCATTATTGATTGGTATTATTCTGTCATTGCTTCTACCCATGATTTCTTCTCTACAACTTCTTCATAGTTTGTAGCTTCTTGATCCACAAGATCACACACTAAAGCTACATAGCTGGAAAATGGCTTCGACTTCTTGCTTATCCTGGTGGATCCTTCAGGAGCTCCATATCTTTCTGCTTCTTGTATAATTTCTCTTTCCCAAGCAGGATTTCTCTTTCGTGATATCTCCATCGTGGGAGGTTCTTGTCGTTCTATCATATCATGATCTTCAGGTGTTTCATCGTCAGGGGGGGCTGTAGCCTCTACATTTATGGGAGGTGCATCTTCGTCATATACTTCTTCATGTTGAAATTTTTTGGATCTCTTGAGAGTTGCTTCTTCATCCAATGTTACATCTCTACTGATTTCCATGTGATGGAATCCAAGAATGTATATTCTGAATTCCTTGGATACTTCATAGTATCCAACAAATATTCCCTTCTTTCCAGAAGGGTCCAACTTGGTTCTTTTCTCCTTCGGTTTGTGAACATATACTTGACAACCGAATATCTTGAGGTGACTTACCTCGGGATTCTTTCCCATGAACATCTCTTCTAGAGCCATGAATCCAATAATAATGTGAGATATTCTATTCTGTACATACATCAAAAAAAAATTCAACTCAAAATGGGCCTTTTAGTACTATTTCAAATTCCATGGCATCATGTGTTAGCCAATTAAATTGCATTAAATTTGAAATACTGTATAGGTCTTAAAGAACTTTTTAATATAAATTTGGGGATAGGTATCATAAAAAAAAAATATTTTTGTTCGTATTTTCGACATATCTCCATGTGAGTTTACTCAAATTTCGATCAGGAGAGATCCCTGGATGCGAAATTAAATTCTGCATCCAATGACTACCCACTTGACATACTTTTGACGGACCTCACTACCCCAAAAGTATGCCAAGTGGGTACTTGTTGGATGCATAATTTAATTTCTCATCCAGGAAGCTCTCCCGATCGAAATTTGAGTAAAATCATAGGGAGATATGTCAAAAAGACAAACAAAAAAAGTAGTTTTTTCTCTTTTCTTCCTCCAAAATTAATAGATATTATTTTATTATTTTTCTTAAGAGGCCCATTTTGAGTTGAAATTTCCTCGAATGGACAACAGTTCTTGTTGCTTTTTCCCATATATGCATTAGAAAATCTTCATTAGAGGAAATTTCAACTGAAAATGGGCCTCCTAAGGAAAATTAATAAAATAATAGTTAAAATAATAAAATAATATTTATTAATTTTGGAGGAAGAAAAGAAAAAAATAATTTTTGTTCGTATTTTTCGACATATATCCCTTTTTTTTACTCAAATTTCGATCGGGAGAGCTCGTTGGATGTGGAATTAAATTTCACATCCAATGAGTACCCACTCAACATACTTTTGATGGGCCCCGCTACCCCAAAAATAATAAATACCTGAAAAAATGAAATGATGATGTCATCATCATGTTTTTTCAGGTATTTATTATTTTTCGGGTAGAGAGGCCATTCAAAAGTATGCCAAGTTGGTACTCGTTGGATGCAAAATTTAATTCCGCATCCAATGAGCTCTCCCGATTGAAATTCGAGTAAAAACACAAGGAGATATGTCGAAAATAGGAACAAAAAAATAGTTTTTTTTTATGATACCTATCCCCAAATTTATATTAAAAAAATGTTTAAGAGGTGCTCCCTTTTTTAATTTTAAATCATTTTGATTGGCTAATACATGATGACATGGAATTTTTATTAGTTTTGGAAGGCCCATTTTAAATTGAAATTTTCGCTAATGGATCATATATCATTATCTTAACTGCCTCCATGATGGTCATGTTCTTTCTTTTTGCAACACCATTCTATTGAGGATTATAGGGAGTAGTTAGTTTCCTCTTGATTCCAGCATCTTTACAACAGGATTCAAATTCTTTTGAAGTATATTCTCCACCATTTTCGGATCTGAGTGTCTTGATTCTTTTGTCTGAAAGATTCTCTATCCAGGCTTTGCATTCCTTGAATTTTTCAAACACCTCATTCTTTGCTTTCAAGAAGTATATCCATGTATTTATTGAATAGTCATCAATAAATGTAATATAGTTGTCAAAACCACTCAAGGATGTGGAGGAAATTGCACCACACACATCTGAATGAATCAATTCCAACGTACCTTTAGTTTCTGTTGCACTCTTTGGAAATGGATTCTTGATATTCTTCCCCTTTGCACATCCTTTGCAAATTCCTTCATGGTTGATATTCAAGTATGGTAATCTCATCACTACTTTGTTTACATGAGGTAGTGATTTGTAATTGATTTGGGAAACCCTCCTATGCCACAGTTCACTAGGTTTAGTGGTCTCATGAACAAGGGTTGTTTCTAGATGTCCTTTGAGTTTATACAGGCCTCCTTCTTCTTCACCGATGACAATTTCATCTTCAATTGTCTTCCCTTTGGGCCACATAAGTACTTGGGCATCTATGAATGCATATAAATTCTTCTTTAGACCTGGTACGTATAAAAATTCCTTCATCTTCAGGGGATTTCCTAAATCAGGCTTGTAGCTTGCTTCACCAATTCCTTTGATTGGATATTGATAGTCATATCCTAGAGATACTTTCTGAGGAGAGTTGCTTTATTCAACTTTTGATAGAATTTTCTTTTGTCCCAACATGTGCTTTGAAGAACCACTATCAATAATCCATGTGTCTTCTTTAGTTTTAATAGACCTAGATATTGCAGAGAATAGTACATATTCCTCAGCATCTTCTTCCCTTGCTTGCTTTCTCTGTGGTCCTTCTTCTTCTTCTTCTTCATCCTCATCTTCAGCTAGATGTGCATGATTTATTTTGTAATTGTTCCTCTTCTTGTATTATTCTCTCTTCAAAGGAAAATTTCTGGCAATATGTCCTATCTTGTCACAATGAAAACACTAAAAGTTGTGGTAGTCCTTCTTTGGAAAACATTCTCTTCTTCTTTGGAACCTTCTGGGAGGTTGAGACTCCTTATGGTTTCCCTTCTTGAAGTTGGGTTGATTCCTTCTTCTCTTAGTATGGGTGGCTATGGCTTGATAATCTTTCTTCAATAGATATCTCTATTGGCCACTCTAGCCTCCTCTTGAATATAGTCTTCCCATACATTATCAAAATTCAGGCTTTCCTTTCTAGCACACATCATTTGGATGTATGAGTCCCAGGATCTAGTGAAACCATTGAGAGCATTCATAACCAACTCATCTTCATCAAGGGTGTCTCCAATGGCGTCTAGTTGTTCCTTGAATTGGGATACCCTTCTGAAATAGTCCTAGATGGATTCTCCATGACTCATCTTGGTGCTCTTCAATTGAGCTCTTAGATTCATCTTTCTATTGATGTTTCTTCCTTCATACATCCTTGCCTGGAATCATACATTTCTTTTTAATTCTTGTTGGGTGACACTTAAGGGATCAAGTGATCCTTGAAAGAATCAACAATAATCCTTTGTGCCCTAATTAGATCCTTCTTGTGCTTCTCCATAGCTTCAGCCTCTTCAAGTTCTACAAATTCATCATTGATAAGTAGGCCCATTATGTATTTCCATGCTCTGTAATTCTCTATTCCTTCTAGTTTGTCCTCAAGCTTGGGGCTTGGGGCCATCTCGTCAGAGGATTACAAAAAAATTGAAATTATGGAAAATGAGAAACTCATATTACTAGGAGATGTGCTTGACTGAAGAGAGTTGACTGTTTTTCTTGATTTCTAGAGATCTCAAGTCTTCACCTTTCAAATATGACTTTCGAGATTCTGCAGTGCAGTTTTCTGGTTCACTGGATTTCTATAGTTTTCTGGTCTAGTGTCAAACTAGGGTTTGACTTTTTCGAAGATATACCCGCTCAAAAATCTTGATCTCAGGCTCAATAGATGCACTCTAGGAGGGTGCAACATTCCTAATTTCTTGTGAGGGAGAGAGAGAGATTTTTTTTCACCTCGTGAAAGCTTCCCTATTCAGGTTAGCTCTGATACCATGTTAATATTCGATATGATAAGCTATATTATCAGCATTCAATTCAATTTCACAACAAAATAATATAGAAATGATCACTAAAAGAAACAGTATCACATGATCAACACAGATTTACCATGGGAAAACCCCAAAGGGAAAAAACCAACAAGAAAAGCTTCATCAATATAGATGATCAAAAGATAAAAGATAAAACTTCAGACTTGTCCTTCTCCTCCTTGCATATAAGACTCTCTCTCTCTCTCTACTGTCCTACACAAGTGAGTTATTGTGTGTTCAAATGAGGAGCGCCTCTCTCCTACTTATATTTTTTCGTTCACTTGACATTTTACTCAACCAAGTCGGCCCCAATAAAATTGACTGGGCCAACTTCTCTAGGTATACTTAAAAAATCATATTATTATATTTCGGTGGGTGCTAATGAACCAAATTACAATGGAGGGTTTACCTCATGACTCTCTACTAACCTATTACAATATTAATGCTTCTCTCAATAGGAACATTGGGGAACAATAAAATATAAATGACTCTCCCGATAGGAACATCAGGGTACATTAAGTGAATAAACTTCAAAGTGACAATAATTCAACATCATCATCATCATCAACATAAAAATCAACATCATGATCACTATCATCATCAACATCATCATCATCGTCGTCGTCATCGTCGTCATCATCATCATCATCATCATCGCCATCATCAATAACAAAAACATCATCATCATCATCATCATCATCATCATATTCATCGTCATCATCATCATCATCAACATCATCATTATCAACATCATCATCAACAACATCATCATTATCATAATCATGATCATCATCTTCTTCATCATTTCATATATATGAGATCAACATGTTGATCACCACATTCATCATCATCATCATCATAGTCATCATCATCATCGTCATCATTGTCATCATCATCAACATCATCATCATCAACATCATCATCAACATCATCATCATCATCATCACCATAAACATCATCATTGACAGCATCATCATCATCATCATAATCATCAATATCAACATCATCAACATCATCATCAACATCATCATCATCATCATCATCACACCTTTCACCCTTCACAGACCACAAATATCGAGCAACAATTACCACTTCAAAAGTTGGATAAAAGTACAGTTGCAAGAAATTTCCATATATGACAGACCGAGATATCAAGTAATATTATCATATTTATTTGCAACTATGCATCCCTGATAGAATTTTTGGAGAATTTATTGAAGAAAGAAGAGCTATTCTTATGGACCCCAAAGTGTGAAGCTTCTTTTAACCTCATGAAATAAAAGTTGGTAAGTGCCCTATTGGTGCTAAATAAAGTGGTGGAGAAGAAGCTACTACATGCTATGATTTTATAGGGTATGGAAAACCTAGCCTTGTACCTACCTTTTCCACCAGCGTTGTTTCTTCAACTGGTCGGGTTATGCTTTGAATACTGGAAAAGTACATTTTTCACATCTTTCAGCTCCCAAATACTTGGATCCAATGACCTAGTTAATTCATTATTTATTTCTTAACCTTAAGAGGCATTTTAAGTGGAAACATTCTTGGAATAAGTTGACCTATTTTACTTCGACTGAACCTAAATATTTTAGGTGCTCTAGATCCGAACAAGTTCAACACCAAACTGATTTTTCTACTTCTTTTTCATTAATTAGTTCTATTTAGTGTAGAAAAATTTCTTACAAGTTTAAGAGCATTATAACATAGGGCGTCCCCCATCATCAGCTCAAAAGTTTCACCACTCTTTTTTTAATTAGTCATAATGACATATATTATTGAATGCATGAAATATCATAATCCTCATTGAACATCTCTATGTTCCAGACTCTACCAACTCCACCTCAAACTAAACTTTGAATAATTCTGAACTTTTCTAATGTTACCTTATCAATTGGCCTCTTACCAAGGATCACACAACCCTTGCATCAACCTATTCATCACAGATTCATTGTCCTAGCCCTTCTTCACCATGTTATTGGTCACATACCATGATATCCTCAACATCTTCAACCATGCTTCTATTTTCCTTGGTCCTACAACCATTACCATCAATCATAATAACCATAAACATCAATAATTATCATTAAGGCTCATTGCATATGTAAAAACTCACTACTGTTACTATTATTCAATATCATATGTATGAAAAAACATCTTCACATGCACTATGCCATACGTATTAATATGCCTACTAGTGCATATGCATTTGTCCTATCTAATCTCCTACATTTCCAGCCTTCCTATGCCCAAAATTTATGTACAAAGAACTTGTAAAATATAATTGTATCAATAAGAGAAGAGTTGAGGAGTTCTGCCTTTCCAAATCCTTATCATAGCATGATTCAGTTACTCTTTCACATAACAGCTAGTCTAATTTTATGGACTCAAATGGAAGGGGTATCTACAATGCAAAACACTCTGGTCCCCTGCAATTTTATGTGGGGTGGCATCTCTCTCTTTGAGACATCTAGCATGTCCAGTGCTAAAACTTTCTTCAGGTGGATCCTCATCTTGATTTAGGGAAACCATCGTTGTACCCTAGAACAATTTTTTTTTTTGCATGTATACGAAATATTCCAAACCTAAAAATACTGGATCTATTCACTGCATATGTGATAAAACTAGATCACATATCTCATCATGGATATGTACCGCACCTTATTGCAGATCATGGGATGGTATACTCGATGTGAAGATTGTAGGAGGTCCAACCTGTTGATGTATATGTAACTTCGGAATGTATTCTTCTATGTATCTTATATATTGTAACCCGATGTTTATTCCGGGATGTCTCTATTATGTATTTGAGTCATGTGGTATTGCCCCAATGTTCCGATCGGGAGGATTAATAATGTAATCAAGTCATATCAAGTCATTAGGTAAGTCCCCACAGTTTCGGGGCACTTGAGTTATTATACACTAATTAAGGTGTAGGATCGAGTAGTAATTATTAGGTTGAGCCTACATGTTAAAAGGCAATTTAAGTGAACGGATGAATATAAATAGAGAGTGAGAGTCTCTCTATTTATCACTTGTGAAATACATCACTTGATCTCCCAAGTGTGGCGCACTACTGGGGAAGGAAATTTTGGGACTAGACATAAGACAGAAGACTACTGCTGTTTTGGGAGATCTCTTACTTTTTTGGTGTTGATTCTATCTTAGAGGAAGTTGCGAGGTTTTCTCCTTTATGGTTTCCCCGAGGAAAACTCTTTGTGTCTCTTGTCTCTTGTGATGTGCTTGTGTTTTATTGCTGTGCTTGTTATTCTCTCAATGAAAAGATCCTAAGATCATAATGCTAGCTTAAATGTGATGAAAAACTAACATGGTATCAGAGCTAACCTGAGAAGAAGACATTGTGCAGCTATAGGAACTAGGGCTTCCTATTTTGTGTATCTTCTTCCACATATTTTCATCAAAAGTATGCTAAGATGACTCCCCATTGAAGGGCGCATCTTTCTGTCGAAGCGAAATTTGATTCCGAACATTTTCAGTCTTCAATGCGGAAATTAGGGCTTTCTATAGAAGATGAATTTTTGAGTGAGACAAGCATAGGGTTATTCTACTCATCAAAACCAAAGTTTAGAGACCTGGATCAAGAAATTTGGTTGGGTAAAACTCGAGGAAAGTCAAACCCTAGTTTGACCCTAAGCTAGGAGAAACCCTAAATACTAAAACTGCTAAGTTTTGGTACAGTCGCTATATTCCGATATTGGCGAAGTACCAGAAGCTAAAAATTGCATGTATCAAATATAAAATCCTGATAAAGCATGTGGCCAAAAATCAGACTCATATTCGCTGTACTCCAAGAGATATGATCTCTCCAAGTTAGGGTTCCAGCCTCTTCCAGAATTCATCCCTAAACATGACATCTGGGGAGATCTGCAATATCTTGAGCTACAGAGGTCCAAATGAAATTCATGAAGAGGTTCCAGAAAGGGCACGAACTTTACTTTCGGTGGTCCGAATATCGGACTCAGAAGATGAACTAGTGACACGTGGCATTCCATACAACTTCGTTGTTCTGAAGAGTTCTGTAACAGGTCACCTTGGTAAAAGCATCATAAATCCCAAATGGTGAAACCAATTCTGATGAAACCTATGGTTTTGGATCGGGAACATGTGAGGTTACCTCAGTGCAAAATTTCAATCACAGAGGATCAGTAATTTTGGAGATATCACAGAAACAGTAACAGGCATTTCTGTAGAAGAATTCAGTAAATTAGGGCTTCCTGTTTCGGGAGCTTCCCTCCACTGTTTTCAGAAAAGGAGTACATTGGACAACTCCATTTGAAGAGATCTATCTGTTTGTCCAATCAGATCTAAAAGTTCCCAAGCTTTGAAAATTAGGGTTTCTGTGACAAACCCTAGATCAACGAACTCCGGGACAAGGACGGACACCTCAAATCGGTAAGATCTAATCTTTTGTATTTCCATTTGAGGTTCTCATTTCAATATGATCTATCACAATATCTTGATGATAAGCTTGGTGAAGTTGACAACTTCCAAGCATAGAATTATTTGATCTCTCTGAAGAAACTGGATTGGACACCTACATGACCATAGAGGTTCCAGTTTCAGAGGGAGACGAGGCCAAAGAAGACATCATGCTCATGCTGTAGAGGATGATGAACCATCCAGAAAGAGATCCATATATGAAAGTGAAAATTCTTCAAGCAAGGATGAATATGTTTTGATATCAGCTCTCATAGGTAACATTACTCATCGAAATGATGATTGGCTTATAGACAGTGGGGCTTCCAAACATATGACGGGATTCAAGCAATCCTTTGTAAGACTGTTAAACATGAATCACCTCACAACGTGAAACTAGGAGATGACTACCAATATCCAATAAAAGGTAGTGGGGAATCTTCATACAAGCTAGACTCTGGTAAGTCTCTAACAATGAAAGAAGTATTGTTTGTTCTAGGACTTAAGAAGAATCTTCTATCCATTTCAGCCTTGGATGCAAAAGGAATGTGGGTTGCATTCATCGATGGTCAAGTCATCATGTGGCCAAAAGGAAAGAAAATTGATGATGCGATAGTGATTGGAGAACAAGAAGGAGGCTTGTACAAATTGAAGGGTCATCTAGAACAAGCCTTGATCCATGATACGGTAGAGCCAAATGAGCTTTGGCATAGAAGGCTTGCACATGTGCACTACAGAGCACTACCTATTGCATTCCAAACAAAGCATGATGGAGTTTGCAAAGGATGTGCGAAAGGGAAGAATACAAAGAAGACATTTCCTAGCAGCAAAAGCAAAGCCAAAGGCATTCTAGAAATCATCCACTCCGATGTATGCGGTCCAATGTCATCAAACTCACAAAGCAGGTATGCATACTATGTTTCTTTTATTGATGATTTTTCTAGAAAGACATGGATTTACTTTATGAAAAACAAAGATGAAGTGTTCAGCAAGTTCAAGGAATTCAAAGCCTTGATCAAGAACCATACTGAAAATAAGATCAAGACCATTCGATCAGATAATGGTGGAGAATTCACTTCAAATGAATTCAAAGTGCTATGCAAAGAAGCAGGGATTAAGAGGGAGTTGTCAACTCCTTATAATCCACAACAGAATGGGGTTGCAGAACGGAAGAACATAATTTCAAGCTATTTGAAGGGAAGAACAAAAATCAGAATATGACCTAAAGAATCCAGTTGAAGAATGTGAAGATCTAGAATGCAGAGACCATGCAGTCATAAGAGTCTCTCAAATCAAGAACAACTTGAAGCGGTAAAAGAAAAAGTGAAGAATGCAGAAGTGATGATGGCCACCTTGAATGGCCTCCCAGGATCATGGAATTCATTCAAGGAATGTGTTCCAGAAGGAAGTGATTACTTTTAGCAAACTTTGGGAAGAAGAAGAAGCTTGAATCATAAGAAGAGAAGAGAAGAGGGGTGCAATTGAAGATCAAGATATCGCCATCCAAAGAAGATCCCTCAATCAATGAGGAATATGAAGAACTCAACTCTTGAAGAACTTCTTATCCACCTTAGCTTTTGGATAAGAAACGATGCGATTATGAATGAAGAAGACGATGAAGCTGAAGGCTCAAGAAGGAGTCTACAATCGAAACAAATAAAGATAAGTATTCAATTGTCATTTCATTATATTATTTTGTTATGCATTTGTTTATATTCAGTTATTGTATTATGCATGATAGGATGTTTGCATTAATGACAGAATACTACTAATATGCATGTGATGGGTAAGTAGCTCATAGGGCTATAAAAATTCTCCATTGCTACTTATCTAGAATGAAACCTCTTTGCTGACATATTGGATTAGTGCACAATCTCAATGTTGTCCTGGTAGAGATGGAAGGCATCTAGAAAGTTTCAATGAGATATGGATTAATGTTGTATTGGATAAAGTAGTTGCATGATCATATATTTATGCATAAGTGTTTGCCAGTATAAATATTCTTTATGAAATGTTTCTAACCATACAATTGCATTTGACTTGTAGGAAATATTGCATACATAATCGCCTACAAGCAAATAAGAATGAAGACTTGTTCCGAAGAACAAGTGACGACAGTTCAAAGACAAAGAATAATATGATGAGTGCAGTGACATCATTGATGCAGAACCTTCCAGCCACCAAGAAGAAAGGGAAGATCAGTTCAAGAAGAATGATGTCTGGCCGTAGTATCGAGACCTAAAGAGAAGTTCATAGTTCCATCATGCAGTAGATGGAAACATTGTGGGATACAAAGCAAGATTCGTAGCATGAGGCTTCTCATGAAGAGAAGGCATAGTCTACAAAGAAACATTTACAGCTAATAGAAGTGAAGTCACATGACATGCATAATCATGTGTGCAAATGAAAGAAGGCTTTGTACGAGTTCAGAAGACACCCATGGGATAACGCATACATGATGAGCTTGATGAATATCTTAACCTTTGCCACAAGGTTGATAGAGGATGACAAGCTCACAGATGGGTGCAAGATGAACTTTTGAAGAAGTTCAAGATAGAGGATCTTAGTATCCAGTGATCCTAGATGGATACTACTTACTCCAGTACAAAATGTTTCAGTGCATAGAGTACGGAAGACAGAGGGAGTATGATGCTCCGCTTCCGAGGGAGTGATTGCAGAAGATCCTAAGGTTCGACACGGTATGACATGATGGGAAGATTACTAATGATTCTAGGCTTTACTGAGAGTAAAGTGGATTTCAACCTTTGCTTCAAGGTTGAAGATAGAAGACCAGCGATGCTCTTGTTATGTGTCAATGCACTATTGTTCTAGGCATGGAGGTGTGGCAGAGTACAGATGGGATCTTCCTTGGACAAGGGAAGTATGTAGTAGAGATCCTGAAGAGATTCAGGATGATGGACTGCATGACCACACCTATGGCATCGAACCTGAAGCTATTGAGTGATGCTTTGTCAGAGTCGGTTGATGCTACGATGTATCGTCAGATGATTGGGTCATTGATGTACCTGACAAACATGAGACCAGACATTTGCTTTGCTATGAACACCTTGAGCCTGTAATTGACAAATCCAAGAAGTGTTCACTTGATTGCTGCAAAGCATATTTTGAGGTACCTGAAGGGTACAGTTGATTATGGGCTCAAGTACGATGTTAATCAAAAGATTAACCTGGAAGGTTATGTTGATTCAGATTGGGTAGGCAGTGCCATCGACAGGAAGAGTACTTCAGGATGTTGCTTCAGTATGGGATCAGGTGTGATCTCTTGGTTTAGCAGAAAGCAATCCTATGTGGCACTGAGTACAGCTGAAGTAGAGTATGTCATAGCTTGTTGAGCTAGTTGTGAGGCAGTATGGCTGCGGAAGCTACTATCTGATATATTTGATCTCCAGTTAGATGCTACTTGTGACAACCAGAGTTGCGTGAAGTCATCAGAGAATCCAATGTTTCATGACAGGTCGAAGCATATCGAGATCAAGTATCACTATATCAGGGATATGGTGCAAAGAGGAGCAGTGAAGCTCTTGCATGTTGCGACGAAGGAACAGATAGCTAATGTATTGACGAATCCATTAGCTAGGCTGAAGTTTGAGTACTTCAGAGAGAGACTTGGTGTTCTCCAGATCAAGGCTTCCTCCTAGAGAAAGTGATGAGACCCATAGCCATTTTGACATGGTTAGAGGATTGGTTCCTTCCATGGTCAGATGTAATGGTTGAGCCATTCTGTCATGGTGAGAGGATTGGTTCCTTCCATGTCAGATATGAGTGCTGAGATCCATAGCCATTCTGACGAGTAGGTCAGATATAAGGGCTGAGCCATTCTATCATGGTGTTAGGGTTGCTCACTTCCATGTCAGATATGAGTGCTGGCCATTCTGTCGAGCAGGACAGATGTAAGAGCAATTTCCATTCTAGGAATGGAGGCACCTGGTCAGTTACTAGGAACACTCAGTATAAGAACTGACTAGCCATTCTGATGTGATAGAGGGATGTGTTCCCACTTGATCAGATGTAAGGGCTGAACCATTCTGTTCATGGCTAAAGGATTAAGTTCCTTCCATGTCAGATGTGAGTGTTAGCCATTTCGACGAGCAGGTCGGATGTAAGGGAAACTGCCATTCTCTAGGAGAATGGAGGCGCCTGGTCAGTTACCAGGTAGCTCAGTCAAGGAGGACCGGGGGCCATTCTGATATGATATATGGGATGTGTTCCCCTCATGATCAGATATGAGTGCATGCCCTTCCATCATTGTGAGCAGGATGTGTTCCCGCCTAGATGGATGTAAGTGCTGAGCCTTGTC